>KN883976.1:124911-137638 GCA_000934455.1 Apostichopus parvimensis
GACAACCAAATTTGTTGTTTGGACAGCCAAATGTAAAGGCCTGGTTATTTGAGGAACCAACCAGGAAAATATCATTAAAAATTAGCTCTGATTTAAAGTATCATTACACAATGATTGAAATGTATCAAGCAATGTATCACATATAAGACTACATGGCTCATTACACTCATTTTTGTATTCACATACAGTCACTTACACTCATTGCACACACACAGCAAAAGAAAACACAACAGACATCCTAATTACATTTCCCAACATGCCATTGGAAACGTCGACAACCTACCAGAGCAATAAACGATATCACTAACAAATGTTGAAACTTTTCAGGGTATGTATCTTCTACGGATAATGGATATATATCGCAAGAGACTACGAACTGTTATCAATCAAACCCCGCACACAATCTCCTTGAATGGAGATAGTGTGTAAATATTCATTCTTGATAAAGAGAAGCTATACTTCTCAAGCTGCGTTTTGACTTTCTGTAGGTTTTATAGTTATGCAGCTCATGTAACTATATATTAATATTAGAAAACAGTATGAGTTTTTGAATATACTTCAAAAATTTATGAAAAGAGCCTTCCCATTTCATATTGCTCATCACAGCTTCATAAGTGGGTGTGCATGTCAAATGCACAAACTCTTCAAAGACTTTTGTTATCTTCAGGGGCAATTGCACAGCTAAAAAAGAGATAAAATGTTTATAATCTTACAGCAAGGTCAAATCACATGACATACATATTACAACAGTTGAAGTTTAGTCACAACACAATCATCAAGTGTGCACAATTCAAACTTTCCCTTCCAATGCACTACAGTGAGCTACATCTACAAGTCCCCTGGTGGGAGGGGGAAGGGGTTGGCGAGGGCGAGGGAAATATCCCATGGGGTGTGACCACAATAAAGCACACAAAGCTATGTTTCTATTAAAGTTGCCAAACAGGTCTCCATGTACACTGTTCTTCATGACCACAGTACTCACTCTCTCTCTTTCTCCTTTGGTCATATTTAACTGGTATCATAATACATATGTTCTAATGTATAAATCTCCACACAACATGATAGCAGCGTTGAATAATTGCAATCAAATATTGATGATTGGAAACAGGCAAACCCGATTTGATTATTGTACACAAGTCAATGAAAAGTGTTAAAAGACCTTTGCAATTAATATTCAACCTATCTATGTGGACAAGGTGATTATTAACCTGATTTTAGAGACTTCTCATAAGTAAAAATTGTGAACACCTGACAATTTTTTCTAGCAGGGACAGTAGTTTTCTCTACGATTATTATCCTTATCAAGAGAAGACAGGTAAGGGAAAAGTTGAAAGTCAGTGCAAAGAACACACAATCTTTAATAAATCTATTGCAGGCCTTCATGTTTTGTTAAGGTAATCGTGTACACCCCGCGATGAAACTAGAAATCTGTAACAACTTTTCTCTTCTAAGATATGTAGTCCATTATCTACCCACGACAATGATGTCATTCTAATAACACTAAAATATATTCCTCTTGGAGATCTCCTTCAATCCAACCCAACAAATTCAATGGGCACAAGTTTATTATTATTATCATTATTAAACAATCGATTCCGTTCTTCCAACGGCCTCGGATAATCCAACTAAACTCCCTCCCAAATCTTCCTTAGCCTCCAGAAACGTTGTTATTACTCACAGCTCATTAAATAGTTTTCACACATGAACATATTAAAAACTCAACCATGCCAAAAACACTACCAGATCCATCAGCAACAGAATACAAGAGATATCAAAGTCTCATCTATTATTCACTAACATCCTCACCCTCCTCCCGTGCACTATGCTCCTTGCAACTGCGGATCACGACGATGTCGTTGCCGCCACCGACAAACCAAGTTGGATTTAACATCTTTCTTTTATTTTTTTTTTATTTATCCCCCGCCTCCTCTTCCTCCTCCTGCCAAAGCCTTCCACAGTTTATCTCTGTATTACCTGATCGTTTTGTTGTGAAACCAAAGAGAATCATTATAGCAGGGACAGCGGATATCAAACTGAAATGGTTCAACACCATCAATACGAAACCATTCTATTACTGATATCCATTGGCTTATTGCTTTTGAATTCCAACGTCACATGACAAGACTGAGCACTTAAATAATTCTCGAACACGACCAGAAAGACAGATTGCGAGATTAAAACCAAGCTGCAGGAGGAAGTATTCTTTTCTTTCTCTCTCTCGCTGTCTCTATCTCTGTCTCTTTCCTCTAAGTTTCTCACTAACCCCTTTAGGGAGCAACAGAAGATAATTAAGCTTGGGAAGCTACATTTGATTACAGGGGGGAAGCAATTTTTAGCAATGGCTTTTATTGAACTAAAACAAAATATTTTACCAATGTATGTATGAATGACTGATAAGTATCATCGTATAATACAACGTTCAAATATTTCAGTTTCAAGAATGGAGGAGAGGGATGGGGGGATGGGGGGAGGATGGGAGATAGAGAGGAACACAGGGGGTTTGAGGCAGGTAATCAATATATGGAAATAATGAGATAATTTAAAATTTGTTTCACAAGTTTAAAGGAAAGACATTCATCATCATACATCAATATTGGAAGCATTTGCCTCTAAGAAACCTCTATAAGTTTTAGCAGTAGCTGCATGAGTGTGCTTAGTTAGGAATTGGCTTTATATATACAAAGAATACATTTCAACTTTCATGCAATTTGGCTTGACTAAATATATACACACAGAGGGTAAACAATCTTTTGTCCAAGGTTACTTTGGGTAAACATTTGATGAAAGTAATAAACTGCTGAGATAAACTAGAACACAGAGAGAGAATCAGAGGCGGAATATTGCTGTTGAACATCTTAAAGGTCCATAGTACTGCATTTATCTGGAATTTATAACATTCCATGTCACTTACATATCAGCAACTTGCAATTGATGAAAGGGAGATTTCTGTTTTTTCCTGTTTTTTCCTTGACAATTTTTCCTTGACAAAATCCTAAGTAACAAGTAATTAACCTTTTTGTAAAAATTGACAATTTTGTTATCCCAAACAATTATGCATGCAAAACACACCTTTCTCAATCATATTTTAAACTCAACCAATCAAATCATCTCTGTAACTTGACGTACTGTACGCTATATTGCATGCAGTATAGTATAGTAGAAAGTTTCAGTTTACACTTTTAATTAAAGGGTTTAATTTTGAAACGGAAAGCAGGTAAGTGTTGCTAAATAAACAACAAACATGCAACTCAATTGTATGACGTTCCTATAGGACTACATAATGCACTGTACTGTGTATAAACACCTTCCTGTATATTGTATACGTTCCCATACTGGTAGTGTATATGGTACGGTGAGTAATCCAGGAATTTGCTGACATGACCTGATATGACCTGACATTTCTGCAGGAAATGCATACATATGTAATAGTACAAATGTTTATAGCAGTGGTTTATCATTGGATAATAAGCCATTTTGCTGACAACACTGTTCCTCCTTTATTGCTAAAATCTTTTAAGATTCGAGACATTTTTCACGCATGTTTGGTACATGTTTGGAGTAGCGTAAAGGATCACAGTCAATGTTAGGTGTCACTTTAAACAGCAAAACACAATCACCATGCCTATAGCACCATTTACATAATGTCATTCTTAGAGTGCCTGAACCCTTACAGGGGTTAGAACATGCAGACATAAGAAGTCACATGACCTCTCTCATTCCAGGAAATGACAAAATCCCAGTTGGCGCTGCATGTTTTGCCTTCAGTGCTCCTATATTTTTTCATAAGAATGTCAGGTTGTCCCTGAAAATATGACCCCACAGATGGCAACACCATGCTGCAATGTCATGTCCCTTACAACTGGCACTAATTCTAAACCTGTTTATAATAGTAGCAATAGTCTGTGTTCTACAAAATGTTATATATAGCTCTAAAAATCTAAATATAGGAGCCTGCAAGTTACCCATAAATGAAATATCCCTTTATTGAGAAGAAGAATGTAAGGTAGGAAGGTTAACTTTAGCTCTAAACAATACTATTTTGTATTTCTTCATTGTCCTTAAAAGGTCAGTTTAATACTATTGACATCATCCTTCTTAAGATATTTTGACTTTTTTTTTTTTTTTTTGGAACCGGATTTTTCATTTTTTTTTTAATCATCTAGCAAGACCCTGTTGCTACACTAACAAATGAATAAATTTTCACCTTTCTTGTTACAATTTTGTAAACAACATTCTTAACGGGTCATACGCAGAGTTCCGATGCACACACCTGTCATCTAGATTGTGAACAGTAATTGTTGTTGTTGTGCATTTCTGGCTTATTATGTGTTTGGGTTTTTTTTTCAGTTTTCGTTGGTTTCGTTATTAGTACTTTATGCGACTAACAAGGAAGTACGATGCACGAAAAAGATGACATCACAGACCTACCAGGTCTTACTTCAAGGTTGATTGACCTTTGTCTTTTATTCCACTATCAGGATTCATCAGTGTCATCAACAACTTACCAATGCCACTACCAGCCCCAGGGCATCAAGTTTGATAAGACTCTTAACGAAAAAAATTTAACTTCTCTTTCCTTTTATGACTTTTCAGCAATATAGTTAACACCTTTTTCAGTCTTTGTTTCAGGTGTATACATATCACATACCATGTTTTCATTGCCTTGATACTGATAAGAAGGCCATAGAGTTACTGTAAAAGCTACACTTTTGGTTGTAACTCTGACAAAGACATGAATATTCAAAATAATTGGAAATAAAATAATTGGATATCATTCAATCTGAATCACTGCTATGCCAATAAGTTATTAGCACTTTAATTAAATGTAGAAAATATTTGCTTTAATTTTCCATCGGCAAACCATTTGTGACCTCTGGTAACCTCAATTAAGGACCTTTGATCTCCACAAATAATATCAGGATTCATCTACATAATATTATGCAACAACATGCAAAGTATAAAATCAATCCAAGATGCTCTTCCTGAGATGATGTTTAAAATGTTTGAAACATTGACATATGCTGACATATGCTGACCTCAAATGACCTTTGAACTCCATACAAAACAATAGGTTTCATCTACTCACTATGAGGTGTCCACCAATAAAATATTGATTTCAGTTTCCTTTCTTGCAGTCATGTTTACAAGGTTTGACATGCTGACATCAAATGACTTTCCACCAAGAATGACAGGCTTCTTGAACTCCATATTTGGCATCCAAGATCCATCCAAGTTTCCTGTTAGCAAGCAAGGCATCAGCCACACATACAAATGCTCATTATCATGACAGCAAAGGCTACAATTTCATTCGAAACCAAAACTCCTCTGAGTAACAGAGCCTTGCATCACCCTCCACTAACACGATAACAGCTTTAATATGTACACCTCTACCTGGAAGGAATTTTTCAGCTAAAGTACTCCTGACCTTTAACCTTGAATTGTGGAACACCACACGCAACACACTTAGACTAAGCGTAGAAAGCTCATGTTAAGAAAATGATAAAACTTCATTAAAGTTGCCATGATTAGATTGTTTAGTCCGAGTAAATACTTGCCAAGCCTCTCAATTTTTATGAGATTTAAATGTGTACTCCTTTTGTTCTTTGTAATTTGTAAATGAAACATACTTTTTCCTGTCTACAGATTTGATTTCTAAGTCAAATGCCCACCTTCATGAAGTACATTTTGACGACTTTTTCTCTTTTATTCCTACTTTATAGTTTTCATTTTTTCATTTCCCCAGGCACTATTCTCCTATCCTCACGGCAGAAGAAACCTAATGCCTCCACTTCAAGCACTTAAGAATCAGAGTATTGAAGAAGATAGAAGCAAGATTGTGGAAATTACATCTAGTACTGATTCCTGGTATTTTCAAAGAAAAAATTCACCTTTTTTTTCATAATTTGTTTTTTAAAATGCCAACATTCATCTTCTAGTTAAGGGCAATTTTCTTTTCTCTCTTTTCCGTCAAGGTTATAGCACTCTATATGGCTAAACAACGAGATTTACTGGAGATTTCTGCATTCAATACTTAGCTTTTAGCGCCCGTGGGCAGATAGGAAATAGGATATGAATTTGTCTGAGTCTTGAAAAAAAAGAAAGATTGTGATGACTATATTGGAACTTTAAGGAAAGGTGCTATTCACATTATTATGCATATTTCATCAATATTACCGATATTATAAAGGACTTTTAAAGGATTTTCTATCAACATTTATATCCCAGTGTTTGTTGCTTTTGGTCCTTTAATTAAAACTCAGTGAAGAAACTGAAAATTGAAAGGCATAATATAATCAGAAAATACTCCTTAAATAATTACATCTTTACATCATCATAGAACATACTAAGAACCGTTAACCTTTTTGTAACTGCTGTAAAAGAGTTTCCCAATATACCATCAGGTTTCATAGAGACTAATAGATCTGGTGAAGAGGTTCCTGGATAGCAAGAATTTAACAGGGCCTTTAAAACGTGGAGCAGTGAGCCCAGGGTCCTTCCTAAAAATAGATGACATGTTCGGTGGATGCTACATTTCTTTGTTATCTTTATATCCTATTGTTATTCTAATGTTGATCCCATCACAGTAGTGTCACTGGATCAAGTTCAACTAGTTTGTTTGCCTTAAATAACATTGTCACTTTCAAAAGAGTTGTTATAAGGGTTTCTGTCACCACTGTAAGCAGCCTAGTTCCATATCACATCATACCTCACAGTTACGACCAGAAACAAAAAAATTATATATTTTTCTTTGCAGGTGATTTAATAATCATAATATGACAAAAGTTTGGTAAACAGCCAAATGGGATAACTTAATTTTCTATTTCTATTTTAGGTGGAAACAATAACCAAGAGGCTGTCTTTATTTTTGTTAAATAAAATATTGTCACTTGTATAAGAGTGGTTTCCAAGGGTTTACAATTGTAAGCAGCTGCGTTTTATATCGCAAGGCCACAGCCAAATATGAGGAAGACATGAGACTGTTCTTTGCATGTTCATGTTCATGTTTGCACACATGTTCTTTAAAGATACTTTGACCAAAGTTTGTAGACAACGGCTTAGAATCAAACGGAATAACCCGATTTTCAAGTTTATTGTATTTTAGGTTATGAACAACATCCAAGAAACCCTGGGCGTCTTTATTCAATCAATTGTCATCTTGTTTTTTGAGCAATACCTTACGAGCCTTTTCATAGCAAAACTGCCATACTTCAGTGACCTAATGAAGACCCAGCTGTATCAACTGGAAGACCATATTGCCACATTCCGACAATCGCATTACTGCACAACTGCTAATAAGCTGATGGTAGATACATTTGATAGTGACTAATATGTTGAGAATTATCCCTATACGATCCATGTCTAATAATCTAAAACACACGCTTCTATTTTCAGCTTGCCATGCATCCAGAAGATATTATTTACCAAATCTATTTTTCCTCTGATAGCATCAAGCTCCTCCCCCTCTGTTGTACCAGCAAGTCTTATCGATTCCCAGGCATGGATTTCAAATTACAGGCAAGCTTCCGACAACTAGTGAAGAGGTTACGAAATTCACATATATTACAATACAGTCATATTTATACTTGACTATCAGTACAATTTCGGAGAGGATGAAATTACTCAACCGGAATACAGATCTGCTTAAAGTAACATTGTCTAAGTTACACACTGCATTAATCAGGAGGTGGAGGGGGTCAGAAACACTCAAGTTCTGGGTCGAGATTACCACCAACAAATTCTTCTTTTTTTCTTTACAACTACACCGCTTCACATAAAATTCTTGAAAGTAAGTCAACAGTTCTGGAGTTTTCTTACCACTTTCGTCCCTCAAATAGCGGTACAGTAGCTGGGATATGCAGACACTTGAAGTACCTTAAAAACCGTTGAGGTGACAGTTAATGTGTCTCGTAGAACACAAATGTCCAGGAGGACAAAACAAAGGAATTTTGGTTCCATCAATAATTTAAAAGCAGTATTTGGTGTTTGTTTGACCTTTGACCGAGCCTAAATATGAATGCAGCTAATCAAACGAAGGCACCGAAGGGTGGTGAATGGAGAATTTAAAAATGGATGGGGTGGACCTAGAGTTGTTGAAGTCAACTTTTATGTACAGTAGGCAGTGTCAGGGTCTCCTAACAGCTCCTCCCCCCCCCCCTCTACTAACTGATTATTCAATTTAACTCAGCATCAACAAAAATTCACCTAAAATTTGCAGTCTGTATTTCTCTTTAAACACAACTTTTTGCTCACTTTAGCAAAACCGTTCCTTCTTTTATTATTACTTAAATGTTTGAATCTTTACTCCTTTGTTGTCTTCTTTTTCTTGTTTCCCATTTTTTTTTTGTTCACCACTCATCTTATTACAACTGTAAATAATACTAATTTGAACAAGTGTATCTGCAAAGAAATATCTTCAAAATCATAAGGAATCACTAATTACAGAAGTAGTCTGTGAAAGTTGACAAAAACGTCTGAGTGAATAGAGTCGGAAAACTTCGGAAAGCGTCAGAAAAAGTCGGACGAAATGCCAAAAAAACAGCAACAGGTAATCGACAGACCGTCAAGATAAAATTCCTGGCAGTCTTCGCGAACAAAAAAATGCGGTCTCTGCTGCAGCGAGTTGTGGCTACGCAACAAACTTTACAACGCAATAGATATACAGGAAACTAACTTCAAAAGGGTAGAACCTCGGTAGTAAACAGATGAAGCCTTGGAGAAAGTATGGTCAATAATTTCTGATTATCTTATGAAAACACTAATTACTGATTAACTCATGACAAAAGTTAAATCGTTTTGTACCTATAACCAAAATCGACTGCTATTTAATGATTACTTGAGGATGGTAAAATACTTACAAACCCTTCAAAGTAAAATAGTCAAGACATTGAAAATATTTCATTTCATCAACTACTTAATTATTCAAGATCTTACGCAAGGACATCAAATTCATTAATAAATAAGAAACATGGAACATTCATCGCCGCTGTCTTCAAGTCTTTCTATATACTTATACACATAGTGACCTCTATTTCCAGAAGACGACAAAGTACAAAACTTAATAGCGATTTACAGAGTGAAAGATGATCATGCAGCCTCTTATTTGCAGAGAGAGAGAGAGAAAGAGCAATGCATGTTTACTTGAACACTCCTCCTCTCTCAGGTTTGTAATGTTCACAGCCATTTGACTTGACATTACTCTGCGAGAGATTCCAGCCTGAAAGTCCGAAACAATTTTCAAATCGATAACCAGAAGCGCCACGAACACTTAAACCTTTGCAAATCCATGGTGAGGATATACAAAGCTCTTATGAGGCCTCGGGGAAATGTGATGCAAAAACATATATCTAGGAGTAACATCTACTACACAATGTGAGTAGGAAGGAGAGAGTCATGCATAATGTCCATTAGCATCTTTTACTACTAGGGCCAGAGAAGGAAACAAAAACAAAATATTGAAGGCTTTCGGCCTTAATATCTGTTATTTTCTATTAATAAAACTAAATATTGGCTGTGAATAGAATGAACTGCTGCCCTTCTTTTGTAGGGAAATAATATGCTTGATTATTTGTGGGTTTTTTGGCGGGGAGGGGAGGGGGGGTTAATTGTGTCTTCTTTGATTTCAACTTACTATTATCATGCACTTTGGAACACAGTCATGCATAGGAAACGTCTTTGATGCCCATTTTAGCTAACAAGCTAGTATCACAAACATAAGTTTTGTCCACCTATCCTTCTCCCACTAATGAACCCACTTGTACTTCTGTTCAGCTCGTATGTGGGGTGCATTTCAAACCCTTCCCCTGCACATATGACCGAATACGTACAATACTACCCATCTCTTACTTATATTGGAAGATTTGATAATTATAAGCAGGTCCACTCATATTCTCCCCACCTCCCCCCTCCCTCCAGTGCCCCTCCCTCAAGCTCCCCTCCCTCCCCCTCCCTCCAGTCCCCCTTGCAAAGAAGAGAAAAAAAACAAATCCAAGTTCCCTTATACACAGCTAGAGGATTTGAACAGTTACTTGCAAGTGATAGTTATTTTATTTGCATGTGAAAGACCATTTGTATCCCTCCACCTCTCACCTCCCTCCCCTCACCCTTCCCCTCCCCCTTTCTGCCCTCCCTCCAGCTGCCCTGTACATCACTCACCAGGCACATATGGAGGAGTATAATGACTCTGTAATACAGATTTTAAAACCTACCCATTAATTGCAGCAACTTGTTATCTACACAAGTCCTACAACTGTAGGACCTTTCAATTCCAATATCCTGCACGCTGATACAAGCCACCTCCTATTCCTTTCTTTGGCTTCATAAAATCTATTTATATTTGTATGGGTCAGTCTTGCCGTATTTATTACCTTGCTATTTTTGGATGCCCATTATTCACACAACAGTTTTATACCTCCTCATAACGATAACGGAGACTGTTTTAATGCGGCCCATAAGTGCCTAAATGCTCTAATGTATTCTCCCGCAGCAATAACAAAATTTTCACCCGAGCTTCCACCAGAGCTGATAATGCAACGCCAACGAGTTCCAGCGTCCAAATGTTGCCTCAAATATCACTAATGACTGCCGTCATCATACGTCACCGACAAACTGCGTCACGCTCATTTCTCTTTCCTATTTTTTTTCTTCTTTTTTTTTGTGTCAATCGCTTCTATTTGCTGATTGTTCAAGTGACTCTCTCTCTCTCTCTCTCGACAGTGTCTAGTTTAGGAGAATTCATACATTACATTATACACTTGGAACCTCATGTCTGCTTCTGTTTAGAGGGTATTAAACTGTTGAGAAATTAGACACAATTTTCTCCCAGAGAAGAGAAAATATTTGGTCTTCTTCTGACAGTTGAGAGTAACTGTGTGACTTTAATAAAAAAAATATATCAAAAAATGTTTGTTGATTTTGAAAACTGCTGTAAAAGAGTTTCCCCAATATACACAATCATGTAAGAGATTAACAGATCTAGTAAAAGAGGTTCCGTGAGTACAAGAATTTCAAAAGATCGTGGGCATGAGTTTAAAGTGGATCAGTGCACCCAGCACCTTCCTAAAAATGGATATATTCTGAAACAAAATGGCAGGTACTTGTAATGTAATATCACAAATAGGGTTAGCTTAAAGCAATATTGTCATTTTGGATTTCTGCATTCTCCTCCCATTCAGTGGTGTAAAGCCAGGGTGTAGAGACAGGCTTACATATAAAAAAATTAAAAAACCAGTGCACACGACACATTGCGTTCAATAGTGTCCACAGGTCAATATCATCAAGATGATGTGTAATGCCAATCTCATTTTCCTAGTGTAGTCTTTGCAACTGCTCACTCCCAGGAGCTCCATCTAATCCATGGCCATGTCATCTACTCCCACAATCCCCCCACCCCCCCCCCTCCCTCCGTTAATCGCTACCCTGCTGCTCCCATCAGACAGTCAATCAGTGTAAATGGACTGATAAAAGAAGTAAAACTTAAATACTAATTGAAAGTATGCATTTACAGTGTTCATTTAATACAAAATTGTAGCAAATTATTGATAACTGCATATGAACCTCTAGTACCACAAAACTCCCTTCACTTCTCCCAACTGCGATCGTCGAACACTAATGATCTGCTAAAGTAAAACTCTTAATAGAGTCAACGTTCTTTAAAAATTCATAACTTGGAAGTTAAAGATTTACCCACAAATATAACAGAAACAAATACATACGACACAGATGTTTCTACGTCTCTCTTTGTTTAATTGGCGTAAATCGATATTTTAGAAAAATGCTGGACTTTGCAGCAATTATTTCGAGCAACTCGAGGTAAAAAAGAGCATTATACTATCGTTCATTTTGCAGCTTATACATTGAGTAAATATTTGTTCACTGCAAACTAATCAGTTGATATGGAGCCAGTACACTTATTTGTATCAACACACGACAAATCTCTTCCGTACCGTTTGTGACAACAGGAATTCTTTAGTGATTAAATTCTTGATGGCACATTTGAAATATCGGCATTTAAACAGATATCCAGGCTCCAATCATAGATTCGAACAGTTTGACTTTGAGGAATTGTGAAAATCACCAAAAAAATTGGCAAATTTTCTTCAGCCTGTTTTGACTTCTAGTTTATAGATTTGTATTACAGAAAATTTAAAGGAAAGTGTGTTCCGTTAAGTCACGTCCAATTAAAAATCCACACGCTAGTCTGAACGTATCCAATGTACTAAAACTAATTGGTTATTGTTAATGACTAACTTTGATGCTGTTATTTATTCCATGTTCTGAAAATAAAGCAAACAATTCCGTTACGCTGCACAAGATCAGGGCAACTTCCATTTAACGTTAAGTCCCAAGTTTTTTACCCAGTATTGGATAAAGGAAATGAGAGATTTAAGTACAAATTTGTGACTTTAAGAGGCTGTTAAATATCTTGAGAAGAAACAGACTTGGTGGAACCAGGTTGATGGAAGGTTGTCAGTCCCATATTAAAGCCCAAGGAAGCAATCCAAGAAACCCCAGGCCAAGTGTAGAACAACAACATTTCACAGGAATCTTTTACTTTTCTTTCCGTCAAATAATACAAGGGAGAGATTGCTTAAATCTTTGATCCACGATTGGCTGTATTTGTCTTTTGATGAGATACTATTTAGACTCATCCAGTCTTTAAATTTCAACTGGCTGGTCAATTGAATCCATCCTATGCCAGCCTTTCCAGAAGGCCTTCTTTTTTTTTCTC
>KN883977.1:53127-68908 GCA_000934455.1 Apostichopus parvimensis
TATATTTTACAATATTTGATCGCATATGGTTAACTGAAGTTATAGTCTTACTAGAAGAAAGAAAGATGAAACATAAGATAGCAATAATGATGAAAACAACACGTTTGAAAGTATTTAATAAACACATTTATTGAATAATATATTTAGAGACATACATTATTTAATACTTGTCGGCGTTCATTTCTATACTTCATGAGATATTGGAGCATTGCAATGAAATGTATATTTCCTAAGTTACAAACCGTGAGTTTAGCAATTAGCCAATTAGGTGAGTAGCTTTGATGTAAATTAATTAAATATTCATGTTTATTGCTTTGTTCGTCCCGATGGAACACTTTTCATTTAAAGATGTTTGAAATTATAAAAACATTCTTATCTTGTAATTCAGACTACGACGAAATAGCACATATTGAGCAAAACCAGACCCCCAAATCAATCTCTTCATTTTATTGAAAAATTAATTTAGTTACAATTCTTGCGATGTATATTATTTACCCTGGTGATGTGAGAACATATTTACAATCTAAACCGGTCATTTCTCTTTGTGTACGGGCAAGTCTCTGTGGTTTAGATAGAGAATCGATGTGCTTTTGTGCTATGTCAGAAAAACCAACTGGTGTACATAAATACCGGGACGAACAAACGTGGCTTATATTGCTGGAGCAATTATTGTTATCAATTTGTCACAATATTTGTACATTAAAAGTGACCGATAAGCTAAGGCCAATATTTCACAAGTTTTATTGACGCCTGAATTATGGTCACGCCGTAAATATGATTTTATTGGATGAACTCTGGACCAGAAGTCCTATAAATTGAATGCGAAGTGGGAAGGAGCTGGGATGGGGGGGGGGGCATGTGAGTGGGACATAGTTGGATAATATATATTATGGTTATCTACACTTATGTTTTAAAGCTCATTCTTTCGCGCTTCGAATTGGTACAAAGCCCCGCCATATGGGAGGGATGCGAGCGGCGGGAAACTCCTAAAACGTCCACACCAACGATTTCACGAGTGGGTGGGTATTGAGATTAATATTTTCAATTTGAATACAGAATTCAAAATTCTGTACAATTTTTGGGGTATGAGCTTGAAATACTCCATTACATTTAAAATAGTCCTTGCCATTGATACAATGATAATATATATTCTCTATATATGATTTCGAGTTGGTTAGCACCATGATTGATCTCTAGAGTAAGGCAAAATATGTCACCAAAACAGAACTAGCATTGTTTGATACAGGTGGCAATAGCCTACAATGGAATTACGAAATCCCTTACCGGTTTCGAACCTCTGGACATAGCCTAGTTGGTTATGGTGTCCGGAGGCCCCGGTTCGAGTCAATGCTTTCAGAATCTGGTTGATGTGGTAATGAAACCAGCAAAGAGAACTTTGAGACAGTATTATTACACATATATTGATGACATAGTAGTTCATTCGCCGGATGTGTCAACCCACTTCGAGGATCTAAAAGGGGTTCTGGGATGTCTAAAGACTGCAGGTTTAACTGTCAATCCAGAGAAGTGCCATTTTTTGTATAATGAGGTCAAGTTCTTGGGTTATCTAGTTGGACAGGAAGGAATTATGTGAAGAAAACAGGTTGGACTTAAAAATGTTAACAACTAAGGAAGAAAGAATAAAGGCCCTTCAGACAATACCAAATCTGAATGTAGGTGCAACATTCTCCACAGGACCAAAACGACCAGTAATCCATGAGCTGAAAGGTTTCCACCAACTAAGTTCTGACGATGATGTGGAGTGCTTTCTGTCCATATTTGAAAGACTGTGTGGAATTCAAGAAATCCCACCAAAGAATTGGACAAATCCATCGCCTTAAATATAAAGTTAAGCGGCTAGCATACTGTCTAAAGGTTTCAGATGGCAACTTACTTGCTGTCCGGAATTTCTCTCTATAGGAATCGGGTGTTAATCTGTAGGCACTCAAAATGGCATCCTTTGCTGTATCATAATTTTGCTTATTCAGCTCAGTGAGGACACAAAATGCCCTTTGGGCTCTACCAGTCAAAAAGGATTCCAATAAAATAGTCCAATTCTTTGGTGGGATTTCTTGAATTCCACACAGTCTTTCAAATGTGGACAGAAAGCACTCCACCTTCACATAATTCCGGTGTCTGCTGGAAGTTCTACACTCTTCTAGATTTTCCAGCCCATTAAAAATTTGAAATATACATATATTTATTTACCTTGGTCGTTTATTTCCATTTCATTTAACAGAGTCTGTTGAAAGTATCTCTGTCGCGATTCGGCCATGCAGTGAGACAGCAATACAAACAGTTAAATGTTGTTCATATTTTCACAATTCTCCGTTCATTGAAAGAGGTGAATGTATAATAAACTGAATGTTTGGGAGGGAGGGACATATAGAGGCAGGGGCTCGGGCTGTTTATTTGTAGGGTCGTGCAGTGTATGGACGTGTGCTATGGTGAGGTGTTAGGCATAATTCTAACGTGGCTAGTGGGCATGTAATTTGTTCTTTTCTTTAGGGGGGGGGGGGGGGGGGGGGGGGTGGCTGTTGTTATCGACCTCTTTCTATATCCGTAAAATTATGCAGGCCTTTTACCCAAGACCACAAGGGTTTGTAACGGTTAGGTATTCTTCCTTGCAAAATGACCGTGTCTTCTATTATTAATATATAAGTGTTACAAACAACCGACAAGGAACACTACAAATCAAAAAGAAAATAAACAACAACAAGGGAAAGAGAAGGAAAGAGATAAATGGGGCAAACGTCATCTCACCGTCCCACCAACGTCATGATCACGTGGTGCCCGGCGTATACCATTCGGTCACTGTACAGAGGTAATATTATTAAAGCAATGCACGAAAAGATGATGTTGTTAAAGCAAAGACAAGTCGCCTTCGTGTTCCTATATTATCTGTCATCGATATTGATTTAAGTCTGTAGCAAACTCCTGAGTTATTTATAAACAGTCTAGACAGGTAAATGTTGGTATTGCGTCTCCTCCAGATAGATGAAGATGAAAAGAGAGAAGATTGACTACTACCAGCCACCGGCTGTTGACAGGTTTTCCCTTTAAGTGTAAATGAGAACGTGATGACTCCAGAACACATCTTAATTTTCTTCTCATTATTACAAGCAACACGTCCTCATCTGGTAAAATTATCCTATAATGAGTCTAAACCATCTGCACCAGTTTATCTGACAAAGCTCTCGCCATTTCCACGCGCCATTAAACCAGTAATTCCTTTAACCAGACTTCATCTTTAATCCTAAGCCAATTAAAGGTGCCACCGATTCCCTATTCAAAACGTTGTGACTTCGTTTGATCCTAAAGAGAGGGTGTTAATAGGGAGAAATTACCTAATTATAAGCAAAATAACTACAAAGAGACCCGACAACGGGTGGCTTGAAAACTCTGGGTCGAATCTGTCTAAACTTCTTGACCACAAAAAGTGTTTCTTACTCGGGAGCCTCATAACGATGGCATATTAGCAATAGTTGACTATCAAGCACTTGTTTCTGCAGCTTGATCATTAAACTAATTAGATCGATTTTCCGAGAAACACAAACAAAAACGAACCAACATGTATACCCAGCCAAGTGACCAAAACAACCATACCACTTACACGTGCTAACACCTGCCAAAACAACGCATGTTGTCGTCGAAAAACAGAGATGTAGGCCTTGAGTTGAGGAAAAAGCTGAAAATTGCAACCCCCTCTTCCCAACCACTAAATGGTGCTTGTGACCCCCTCCCCGCTTCTTAGTTAAAATATGTCCCTAATAAGAAGCGTGTTTTGCCTCGCCTTGCCTCGCCCTCCGTGATAGTCAGCAACTTACCAAGCACTTTATCAAGTTATAAATCAATAACCGAATTGACGGACTTATTTTGTGACGTCACAACAATAAATGACGATTTAATTGTCTTGGAATTATTAAATGCGTTTTTGAATCATTCTTTTCCCATTGTGCTCATAATCTATGGCGGTAAGGTCGGGTATGAGAAGATAATTTAATACTGACATAAGTGGTACATCCCATATCAGGTACATATAGACACACTCGGCAACCTGGTTCCACAAAATATCCTATGATAGAGCATATATATGATACACCTAAACTGTAACATTAATAAATAATTAAACAATATTTCTCAAATACACATTATAGAATGAGAGCTTGTCGTCTGCTCGGCGGGAACAGTGATTTTGTGCACGGTCGTAACGTTAATTCTATACACACACTTTACCCTTCCACTTCTGGGTTGTTTCAAGTAACGGCGTTCAGTGACGTTACGAAATCGGAACGAAACAACGACGAGTTCGATAGGCTAGAGGGAGCTGTCATTTGAGCAACACTTTATTTCTAACCTCTTGTTTGGTGACTGTTTGTTTTTAGAGGTATCGTTTGCGACGGATCATTAAAAAAACAAAATCCGCCCTGATGGTCGTCACTATAACCCTTAAGAGATAGAGGCTTTACCTGGTTTGAGTGAATTATTCACTTTGTTGACTTTGAGGACAATAACGGAGCAACTATAACTGTTAGAGAGGTAGAAGTGACTGAAATCACTTATACAGTGATCGAATTTATTAACATTTTACCTCCCTTCAAGTTTGGGCGAGTTTGTTACTTCCTTCGGTTTATTTCTAAACGTTCTTTTGAGGATCGCGACTAATTTTCTCTACTGAAACGTATTTCTTAGTTTCTGTTAAACTTGAATCGAGTGGAATCGAAAACTTTTACTAATCCGGTTGAGCTACATTATGAGCGTATTTTTAATTATAATTAATTGATATTTATTGTTGAGCCACATTAGAGAAGATCTCTCTTTCGTTTCATGTAAAATACATTTTCAAAATTAATTCATTAATTTTATGTTGATAACTTATATGTGGATACATTATATTATTACAACGAGATCGAAGAATTAGTCTTATTAGAAAATGTTATCGGGTCTTGAACACGTTTAGTCCACGACTGAGGGTTATTTCCTTTCAACTCGGATAGGAGAAGTTTTATAGCGATATTTTCATCTCACCATGGATTCTAAAAGAACGGAAAAGCGAAAATTAACAAAACTGTCCTCTCGTGCTGCCGCATTCTCCATCGAGTCACTACTAAATGACAACACTGGGTCAAAGGAAACGAGAAAAGGTAGGTGTCCGGCTTTTAGCTGCTAACTTTGTGAAAATTATACCATATAGATACGGTATATGTTCCAATAAGTGTTGCCTATGGCTTTGCACGAAGATCAACGTGTAACTACCTGAGTAATGTGCACAGGTCGACCCTCCAAATGTTCTTTTTACAGTCTGAAAGTTAATCAATATTTTGTTCTAGTTATATATATATTCAAGTTGGATTATTACTTTTTGTTTTATATACGTTTGATGTTTATGAACTTATATATATATATATGAATATATGACGTATATGAGTACATTCTTACCGCCAATATTAACGTCATAATTGATTGTAGAAATACTCATAGATTAGACTATAGCAATTAGCTATGGAACTGTCTTCAACTGTTCGGGTACATATGGGAAGAGCCCTTGAACAAATTGAACATCTGACTATTTTACGTGACTGTGTGGGACTATGTACGTGGTCTGGAGGGGGTACAAGAACAATATGATAAAATAATATTAAAAAGTATGGAAGGAAAGTGGGATTCTCTAAGTTTGCTTTGAATTCAATCTTTAGAGACATGTATATACATATCTCCTTATCAGTTTTATATTTCTGAAATTGGTCAGAACAACTTTGTGAAGGTGAAGAGGGCATTTAATAGATATTGAGCACTTGTTACGTACTTTTCTGAATGACTTTCGCATCAAAATTGTTTTTTATTTTGTATTAAATATACATTTTTCTACAACACGTATACCTTTTATTATGGTTTAACTGCGGACTTTTAATTTTATGAAATGTAAAATATAGTAACGATATATAACACATTAAGTTGTGTACATCTTGCTGATGGACAAGAGAGAATGAGGCAGTTATTGACGGAGGGTGCTTGGGGAGGTTGGATGTAGCGGATTGGAAGGGGTGGGAGGGGTGGATGTTATGATATAACTTTGTAATGTTTAAGGGTCAAAGGAATTGTTGATTTTTTTTTTAAATTTCATTTTACACTTCGTAATTCAATTACAGCCATTATATGATTAACAAAATAATTGAAGAGATATTTATAATGCGAGGAATATGAATTTACTTGATACCATGGACCCTGAATATTGTCTTACGAGCATACTCAGTCGAGTATGTTAGAAGAATAAGGAACATAGTTCTTTTAATATATACTTTTTGAATATTATTCCATGCTGTGTTGCTCTCTCTAAAGACATACTCAATCACATTAAATTTTACAGAATAAAAATGGATGCTGGGGTGTTAATTCTCCCTGAAAAAAAGGTCATAACTTGTGACAAGTTCAGAGTAGCTCTGAAAAGGCTGAAATATTGCTTTTCTGAGAATAGCGACAATTAAGTATGTTAGCTATACATCCAAATGAAGGTTTGCGTGATAGCGGACTGTATGATGCTATACTGTAACTTTTAAAAGTTTTCATATTAATTTTTTATTGCTCCATTCTTTTACTATTTCTAAAAGAAAGAATTACGGAATTTTGCAGGCTGCAAATACTGTTGAATATTCATAAAATTTTTCAGTAAGAAGTTTTGCAATATCTCATCTATATATTATCAATCATCGGATTTTGGAAGTATTAATGACAAGAATGTTACTCAATCTTTTCTATAACATTTCCAAATCGATGACAAACTGATGTACTCAGTTTACAATAACTCTGGTTACAGATTTCTGATTTGAAAGTGAACAAAATAAATCCCTAAAATGTATGGTTTTTTTTAATTGAAAATAAGGTTAGTTATAATTTCAAATGTTAGGGCGACCATGTATACTTTATTCAAGTGAGCTATAGACGAGGATTGAAACTTGAGAATATCACTGCAACATTCATTGCAATTATGTCTAGACTAGTGAAAATATGGTATATTTATATAAAACAAAACAACAAAACAAACAATAGGCTCCAAACAAAGACCCGGAGGTCCCTTTATAGCGGGGGGGGGGGGGGGGGGGGGGCTGAGGCTCCCTTTATGAACCTCTCAGCGAGGCATATGCTACTGAGATGGAAGTCGGCTCAGTCTTAAATAGTTAGTTATATACCCGCTTGATGTAAATATAATCATTTGTTTACACGCGCTCACAGGAGAAAGTCTGCATGCATGAAAACATACAAAACGCGCAAAGATTGAGACGATGAGTTCATCTCAGATATGAGAATTTCCAGAATATCAGTTTTATAGATACAGTAAACTTGTTTTTCTTATTCTTGAGGCATTACAATATGAGTCGAATATACTGTAATTATTCTTATCTCGATGTTTGACATGAGTTTAAGAAAGTAAGACTATTTCATTGTATCAAATTCGATTTGTTCTCCCACTGTTAATGAACCCCCACCCAAGGTTCCATTTCGAGAAACCAAGAACCCCCCCCCCTTGTGTGTGTTTGGGTCGGGGGATTTATGTTGTGTATTGAGGGCTCTGTCGTAATGAAAGAAAGTGGAAACAATTAAGCGTGCGTCAAATAAATTTGTATGAGGCGAATGTAAATTTTTACGAGGCAAATGTAACCAGTAATTAAATCGTCAACGTTCCTGTTATTAGGTAAACCATTTTGGGGTTGCCCATTCATTTTAAAGAAAACAATTTTCAAGTTTAATGTAAATATTTGATATTATTTTCAAAACTGCACGATTAACTGAACCACGTGACCAAGGCAGAAACACAATCGTACCACACGTATATACACGAGATGCTCGAATTTGTCCTTGAGCAAGACGTGTCGCTATAAAGTCACTGGATTCACAAATGATATCAAACCCGAAGAAACCAACAAAATATCTCAAATTCCAAACAAAATATGGTATTTTCCACATATTATCTCGCTTTAAATAATATTAGCCTACTCTCTTAATATGAACATTTTGTTTGTTTTTCATTGGCAATTTGAATAACAATTTGTACGAAACGCTGAAGTATACAAATTATTATAGAAGGTGTGATTGCATTGAACAGCCGCCTTAATTGTTTACAATCAACTAATAGATTCCGCTTTTGTTTTTAACAAATTTGTCACCTATAGAAACTTTCTAATGTTCATACTCAATGCCTAACGCAATAATCAAACGAACAATTATGTCATAACCCTGATATTTTTGGTTTTATCTCTCGCGCCGTCATTGTAGATATAATTTTGGAATAAACTTGAATTCTATTGGATATTAACAAATTGATAACAATGCAGTCTATTAGCTTGACTAGATTCAGATGATAACGGGAAATGTTGGAAATATAAATTATATAAATATGCCCATATCGGCATTTAACAGTACCGGTAATGTGAAAATGTGCCCTGGCGACCAAATGTTTCAACCGAATGAAACGACTTTTTTGTCACTTTCTAATTAACGTTCAAATAGAAATAAAAACATCCTACTTTTGTTTTTTAATAATTCCAATCTTATATGGTATTCTTTAAGGAACAGCTATTATAACGAATGCTAAGCACTCGTTGGTAAGACAAGTTTCTTGGAATCCAAATGTTTGGTTTGTAGGTTTATATTTTTGGTGACTGTTAATCAAGAAGTATTCTTTATACTCTTATGGCCTACTTTTGCAGCTTCTTCTCACCAGCGGTGCATATACCATTGAAAGGGGTATCAATGTGTTCACACATGGTTCCACTTGGCTTGTTTTTCAGGGGCACGATACCACCAAATACATTTAATAAAAGAAAAAAATCTTTAGAGGCTGCGACCAACGGAGAGGGTTTTCTTCTTACAGGGTTACTCGGCACGTATAGGGTGTGTCTTCCATTGTTGTTTGGGGAACAGTTTAAACAATTAACTTTATAACTATGATAACAAAATTAATTTATCTGTTAATTGTCCATGAAGTATAAATATGGAGAAATAGGAGCGACTTGATATCAGGCTTTGAATGATTCGTTCATTTATTATTTATGTAAATGCATTTTTTATTAAGTATGTGTATGATAAAATTTGCATTTGCATTTTAATAAAATGACATGAGATTACTATTCAACACTGAATTAAACCACATACGAGCTTTCGGATTCTGAAGTTTTGGATTGTGAGGTTTAGCCATTAATCTAAACTAACTTTTCAAATATTTAGCTTATTTCTACATATATACTTTGTTCATCACTTGTTTACAGTCACTTTCACCAACGTACTGAAATTGATAAATATGATCGCAATGGATAAAAGTGAAACACTCTCCTGAAACGATTTTGTGATTCAAAGGTACCGATAGCTCAGCAATTAATCCCCCATAATCCACCCCTCGAGGCAGACAATAAACTAGCTAAGAAGTGTTAATCCCTAGAAGCCCTAAAGAACACTGTTTGAAGAAAAGAAAGCAAGAACCTTGATTATTGAATGTATTTAAAATGTCGTCACTATACGCTGTAACGTTGCGTTGTATATGAGATTATCATAACATTACAAAATTATGCTCTAAAACGAAATAAGATACAAAATGTCCTTGTTTAGCGTTTTAAATTGGCCTGTATGGCAGTTTATCATTCAGAAAGGTTACCAATAGCCTATTGCAGTTAGATATCTATATATCTGTATACAAGCTTCGAAATTTGCTCCAGATGTCGAACCGTTCTTGTGAGTCAATACGTTTATGAAAAAGATTAGATTTGACCTCACTAATGGTTACGGTTTAGTGATTCGGGCAGACAGGATGGGATCCAATTTTACAATGATACACCCTCCTTAATTACAATTACAAGATTAAGTTGCTGACAACTAATTAAAATACTGTCAAAAATGTAACACAACAAACAAGCGGTTCTTTCATACAAAGGTCACGTGATACCGTAGATTTCCTTCACACTTAGGTCATGTGATCTCTGATATGGCTAAATAAAGTGGTCACGTGGTCCTGTCATCTCTTCTTTATATCGAGTATTTGAAATTCTGTCACGCTTTATGAGTTTAAGTTTCTGGTCAAAGGTCATATTACGTAAATGTGTTACGGCTATAGTCGCAATAAGTATAACATGTGTGTTGTAAAGTTATAAATTTAAAACATAAAATTGCAAGCAATTCCCATTGTTTTTATTAAGGGGGTGAGTTTTCTCAATATTTTTAATATGATGGTCAGTTTAAGATTCCTTACAAGTCGCACTTTATACTTCTTAAGGTCAAACGACTGAATCAAGAATTTAGCTGGATTTCTCCCCAGAAAACAAGTGGACGTATTTTCTGCTAAAGAATAAAACCATGATATATATTCCAATTTGAGTGTTATCTCTAGGTCTTATACGGTACCACTAATATAAGCTACACCCATTCTGGAGTTATCAAAACAAATTACTTTATCATGGTTTATTCGGTTATGTGTAAATGTTACCAGAAAGGTAACACATTTTGATGTTTCAGTGTCAAGCAAACAATTTCTAGCAGACACACAGTCCCAATTACAATATATCTGTCCAATCCCAGCCTTGAATGGTTCTTTTTTCTCTCGCAGTCTGCAAAATATACAAACGCTTGCCAATGTGTTTTGTGTTGTGTGGTTTATATTGTAGTCTTTAAATGCAAAATATACTCGCGGGAATGTCCCTTAATTATATTTTGAAACAAATGTCGTAGTTTTAACCGAACTATCAAAAATCGGAAATAGTTTGTAAAATTTACACGCTACATTAGTTCACTCTGATTATATACAAGGGATGCAAATTTGTAGGAGAAAAATGGAAAAATTTGAATATGCCAGGATTTTAAAGGGCAAATTTTATTTTAATCATTTATTTTTTCTCAACTTTTGGTTTATTGAGTTAAAGGGAATGTTTTCACTTTAAAGTACATTTGTTATTGATTAAAAGTCACTCCATTCAGACAAATTGATGCTTTTCGTCACTAGAGTATAGCTTCTTCTGGTGTATGTATTTATTTTTCTCTTTCTTTTCTCAGACGATTGGAGATGTAAATCAACAAATCAACCTACATCTTACCATCCATATAACCGACATTTTAAAAATGATACGAAGACACGATTTGATGAGTTCTACACCTCTGGAAATTCGTATAGATTGTACACTCAGTCTCAGGTAACAATGCCATTGGATATAAACACCGAACGAGCAAAGTGCACGAGACCGGACACCGCGGTACACCGGTTGAACGTACCGTGTAAAGAGTGTCAAGGGAATGCAAACTGCAGTGACGAACTGGACAACGTGCAATGTCATTTAGAGATTAGAGAATTATGGGAGAGATTTCACGAATTAGGAACAGAAATGATAATAACAAAATCTGGAAGGTTTGTGAAGATTCCGTTGTTTTCTATTATATTTTACAATATTTACGATCAATTTTTTTATATCAAATTTCTTTTTACAATTGAGGTTGACCATGATATTCTTGAGATGTTTGGGCAGGGAGACGGTTATTCAGAGGCGTCGGACAATATTGACACTGGGTCCCCTTTTTTCATTCCTTTTCCCCCAATTTTTCCTTAAGTAGGCCTAAACTTTATATATTTTAACCGTCACACCCCTCCCCTTCTGAATCCACTCTCGTCAAGAATGCAGCTATATTCTTTAATTGAATTCCACAACCAGTTGAGATGAACCGATCAAACAATGCTTAAGTTATACGCGTTAACCAAATACATACATGAATCCACTTTCACTGAAGAAGACTGTATATTCCATAGTGCGGGTGGAAGCCGTACAATGGCACTCGTATCATACGTGCACGTGCTGAAGTTGCTAGGGGTTACATTTTCTTTGTACACGAGTGGTCATTTTTTGGTAAAACGATGCAGCCGGTTGTGTCATCTTGAAAAATCGGAAAAGAATTCACTGCAGTAAATAAGCCAAAATGACACATTATAATTTCTTTATGTAATCTGGAGCCATATTTACTGGTCAAATTGCGCCTCTATATAATGCGTTCTGTAGAGAAACGATTAAACAGTTTCAATGGCGGGTAGAGGCTTCCATAACATGAGAATCCGAAGCCTGGCAGTTGGGTACATAATCATAGGCCGTAGTGACAATTTAATGAAGCTTTCCCTTAAACTGATCTAAATATGATTTTTTTTTTCTATTCAGACGAATGTTTCCTGCTCTTAGAGTCTCCTTCAGCGGTTTAGATCCTAAATCGCGATATATCATATTATTGGACATACTTCCGGTTGACAACAAACGGTATCGGTATGCCTACCATCGCTCTTCTTGGTTGGTAGCGGGGAAAGCAGATCCACCAATCAAAAACCGATTATATCTTCATCCAGATTCACCCTATACAGGAGAACATCTCTCAAAACAGATGATATCTTTTGAAAAAGTCAAATTGACAAACAACGCCCTTGATAGCCAAGGACATGTAAGTGTCAATGGTATAGCCTAATCAAAATAATAATTATGACGGACACGTATTAATGGTTGTATTGTCCCCCCCCCCCGTCCCCAACCCTCATCAACCCTTTTCCTCACCATATAAATATATTTTAAATGTGGACGTAGAATAACGTCCATGTTTGTCAAGTAGTAATGACTGATTTTAAGGAGACAAAATTCAACAGAAAGTAAAACGGGGAAAATAGAATTTCTTTTCTTGAAAACAAGAATTGCAAAAAAAACAAAAACAAAATTAGTTTGTACAACATGAGTAATTGGATATTGTATATATGGTTTAATTAAATGTTTCAGGGATGTCACTGACGTTCTGTCTTTAAATTAGTAACTAAGCTGTATACTTGAAGCTGTATACTTTAAACTGTATACTTTTTGTTCTTCTTATCTCCGACATCAACAGATAATTTTAAATTCAATGCACCGTTATCAGCCCCGGGTACATCTCGTCAAAGCAGCCAGAGCAGACCCGCAAGATTTAGAGAAATATTTGGTATCTCAACATACCAGGACATTCGCCTTTAGAGAAACAGCGTTCACTGCTGTGACTGCTTATCAAAACCAGCTTGTAAGCCATTTAGCCTTCATATACTTACAAGATAAAAAGGTGTTGGCACCAGGGTGAAGAAGAGGAACTGGGGTAGACGTGGTGGTAGGAGGGGGTGGTATTTCTGTATATTGTGTGGGAAGGGGAGGGGAGGAGGGAGTGAATGTTGATAACAAAGTGGACGGATGAGGGATGTCAGGTCAACAATCTGCAATAAGTTAGTTTAATGCCAAGTTAAATGTTTCCTGTATGCCTTTGAGTAATGGAACATGATAACATCATGTAGGCCTATATCAATATTGGCCTGTAATTGTTTTATATTGGTTAATATCAAGATCAACCAACACTAGTGTGGCCAGTGTGAAAAAATAACAGTTAGCTAAATTTATAACATGCCTCTTTTTTTCAAGCGATATTCATGATAAATATATACTTTCGACGATGAACTAATTGGACAATTTTATGAAACACAAATATAGAAAGTTAAGCCTATTGAATCAAGTTTTAAAGTAACTCTGAAAATAGAGTAATGGAAAGGTTGTACCCTTATGAATTACTTATATAGCGTTTCTAAATTGCTAACCAAATACTTTAACTGTCAATTAATTAGATCTTTGTTTTATCCTTTCAAAGATCACGAGGTTAAAAATTGACAGCAATCCTTTCGCCAAGGGATTCCGAGACTCAACACGACTGACAGAATTTGAAAGGTAACAGAACCGGTAAATAATAGAGTAAAAAATATATAAATATAAATGTATATATGATATATAACATATGATATATAATATAACTTGAAAGGTAACAGTACCGGTAAATAAAAGAGTAACATATATATAAATGTAAATATATTTCCAATTAAATCATTTACTTTAAAATGAGTTCACAAAATATTTCTCTTTTGTCCCGTCATGGTCTCATACAAACACAATGTACACAAAGAGGGGCCCAACCACGTATACTTCGGGGGAGGGGGGAAGTGGGGGTCGGGGATTAACCTAAGAACAAACTCAGAGGGAATTTTGTTTAGAGCGCTGATCTTTAATAATTTATTTTATATCTATCATACCACTTGTTACACCTTCATTATCTATTATAAATGTATATTTTCTAGATCCTCATCAATTGAGATACAAATAATATTAAACATATACTGATACTCTTTCAGTTCCTTGGATCTGTTTTCATCTTCCCATCTTGAAAAATATGCACAATATTTCCTAAATTATAACCGTGTAATAACTTTGAGTTTTAACTCTCCAAGGGAGCAGACGACAGGTTTTCAATAACTTTCAAACTTTTATCAGTGTAAGTAGTTATACGTTCACGGTTAGTGACTGCCGGGTCAAATGTTTTAACGACGAGCCAATAGAATGAAAAAAAGAAGAAGAAAAATCAA
This sequence comes from Apostichopus parvimensis, assembly GCA_000934455.1. Lineage (NCBI taxonomy): Eukaryota > Metazoa > Echinodermata > Holothuroidea > Aspidochirotida > Stichopodidae > Apostichopus > Apostichopus parvimensis. The sequence goes on from KN883977.1 coordinate 67,556, forward strand.
CTTTCACGCATAAAAACAGTAGATTTCATAACCTAACCAAATATCGAGTAGAATTTATGAGGATTTACCTATTGTTAGGACACATAATCGTTTGTCGGTACTGCTTGTGGTTTTGTGGGGCAGAATTTCACTAACCACTTGTACCTTTGCGTAACCTTGACCTACGAACTTCCATGTCCCATGGAAACAAACTCCTTAAAAATGACTTTTGATGGTATCGGCGACACTGTTTTTTTTTGGAATTATGAAAATCTAAATTGCCGCCTCACCTATTAAAACAACAAAACCATCATTTAGATTCTAAGTATAAATGGGCAAAATCTGTCAACACCTTGGCAGTGAGGCGACAAGATTCTCCGAGGGTCTGGGATCCGGGTTTGTAGCCGTTGTCAAGGAGTGATGTAGTTTTAACATTTCATCTCTCTCTCTCTCTCTCAAAGTAGGTTACTATATGCCTCTCGACATTTTATTACCCGTCACACCAATTAACAAGACAGGCAAATGATAAACCCTGAAGAAGTTTTAAACAAATATTTGGAAGTGATTTTTTCTAAGGCTGAGTTGATGGCAGTTAATCTATAAATTTCAGAATGTAGACATTTGCCACGAGAGCGGAATTTCACTTTATCTGATAATTTTTTGTTAAACTGTTTCTCATTGGTCGATTTCCGCGCGAACGGGGGGCAATTTAAAGGATGGTTACCAATGACATATGTAGATAAGTGAGGCATTAAACCAATCAGATAACGCCATACTACCGTCGAGGTTTCTTTCCTCACTCCATTCATTTAGGCAGGCAGAAGGACGTGTTTGTGACGTCATAAACACGTCGTCGGTTCTCCTACCAGGTCAATTGCGATCCGGCTTTTAGCAAAAGATAAGAGGAACTTGTAAATAAATGTGACATAAATTGAGATAATAATATACTGCAAGTCTGTCTACTTCAAAAAGTTCCTACCATTAATATACTAAGAGAATAAAAAGGACCGCGGTTCTTATATTTTTAATCTTTCAATCACGTGACACATTCAAGTGGCTTTTTGGCTATTGAGGACATTTATATATTTCATGTTCGCATGTAATAAATTAAAAGATTACTTCCAAGCGAAATATATCAATCTTTTTCTCTCTCTATATTTCTTACCCTTAGTTTTTTTCCCTTCATGGTCTGCTTACAATGGCGACATTTGGAACTCTGGAAAACTTAATGAAATTTGTTTTGGTCATTATTTTAACTAACTATTTTAAAGCTTAAATTGGTCTTTAAGAACCGCTAGAAGATCGTATAAACATACAGTGATCTGGACTGGAGTTTATATCTATATTCAATTTGAGAGCATATAACATAACCAT
>KN883978.1:0-20210 GCA_000934455.1 Apostichopus parvimensis
CTGGTGGACGAAGACAATATCTTACAGGATATGACGTCATAGAATTCTAGCAGCATTTAGATCAGCTGACATTTTTCTACATTAGACATGTTCACTTGAATTTTACCTTCCAAAAATAAAATAAAAAGCAACAAGAAAGCAACGATGAATAAATGTATAATTGAAATATCTACGGACACCTATAGACAACATTGTTCTAATCAATCTAGTAGGCATTATAAATCATGAAAACAGCTGTTATTCCCATCGAAAATCATTAAAGATTGACCATTTTACAAGTATTGTGTTTATCCTAGTTTCGTTTAAGAATAATTATTAGGTAATTTATGCACATTGTAAAGGGAAAAACTACCTAGAAATATTATTCCTTTGTTTTTATAATCTTCGTTTTAAGGACGCTGAACCCAGGTTTGTGGCACTTTTTGGAAAAATATTTTATTGGCTTCTTTGAAACGAAGAACATCCCATAATTCAAATGATATATGTGAGTCAGTAATTAGTGATTAATTTATTAAGGGATACGCTCTACATCATAGTTTGCACATATTAAATGAGGTTCCCAAGATTGGTCAAAACCTCAATATTATGAAAACAAAAAGTGCTTTACGAAAAATGTCAACAAATTTTGAACGAGATAATGACACACACAACAAATATACTGAATATAGGGCAATTTATCTATATGTCCGAATACCTTTAATAAAGAATAAAGTGTAAGATGACACTAGAATTACTAATTAACACATGATACATATCAAATGAAAACCGTATTATCATTACAGGAAAATAGGTTATTATTTTTTTTTTGTACAAGTATCATGATTATGTTTTTTAACTTGTTGGAAAATAATGCTTTTCCAGTTTAAACAATGAACCATAAATAATAAACACTTAGACTCGTGAGAAACATTTACGAGGAATGAAGACTTTGGATCTGTGAGAGTCGCTACCTGTCACCTTACAGAAAAATTTTCAAAGATACGTAGAAATGTAAAACTTCTATCATAGCACTTGAACATTATCAACCCAAGATTCTCTGCTTAACGTATCTGGATTTATCACACTGTATTTATCACAATTCAGTTATTTTAATCTTAAGGGTAAGGTAATCATAAATGTTGTTGACTAAGCGCAATTCTTGTAAATATTGTTTATACCGAGTGACTGTCAAATGATACTCTAGAATGAAAAAAGCTTCATCGTCTCTTGGTAAGGGCATCCGTATCCGTATTTGAGAGGATAGATGAGTTGTTTCACGTACTAAACTCATAAATATAACGTAGAAATTTACTTGTTTAGACACAATCGATTTCCATGATCATTATGACAATCAAAATTTCGTTTGTGATGTTGTAAAGCGAAAGTTCTGGTTTCATTCTTCAATCAACAACATACCCGCGTAGCAAGATTTTACAATCAAGTTCAACAGGTGTAATTTTATAGGCACTCTTGATAACATCGTCGGAGATAGATATACATCAAGTATCGGTACCCGGATGTTTTACGAACGTAATTTATGTTTTTGCTATTACATCTCACTTCCTTTATTTATTCTCTTCAGAAGCTAGTCTCGCCTTCTGCCATTTCTGTACGTCTGCAGAGAAATAACAATGATGTCATTACAAACTGATCAAACATCTTAAAAAGAGAACAAGGCACTCTTCATTTAAAGCAAACTAGTTTTTCTATTGTATTTTTTCTGGTAAAATCAACAATTGGCATTTTCAAATGTATTAAAATCAAATTGGGATTTGCGCAAAATAGTATTTTAATAGTCGAGTTAGAAAGACAAATGTAATTGTAACAAACACACCACATCCAATCTACCTCTACCCCTTGTCATCGCCTTTCTCCTCATTAGTAACAAATACATAACAGAAACAAACATCCGCATCAAAAACCAGCCAAACACCACCCCCCCCCCTCCACCCTCAACCTCAAAATTGAATGATATATCCGCTTTTGAACATAGACCTGACTATAGAGTAAGCGCCATTACCGCGATTGTGTTTTTTATAATCCAAAACTCAAGTCACGTTCTTTTATCCGATGTGACCTGATAAAAATATGTGGAATGAATATTTTAAATAAATTTTAATTATCACTAAACTACAAATGCTACCTTTAAGGGTATAAAAATGCACTTACCTTCATTCTCGCCGAAACTCTCTCACCTGTATAAAAAATGTACATGACACATTTAATTGCTGAACATTGTCATGTTAGTTCCATTGTTATTTCAGTCGGTTTTGAAGTGAAAATTAAGAATGTGGCACTGATAAATAATTCTTGTAATCTTACGGGAATTTGAAATTCGTTATATCAATCGAAATATACAATAATTATTACTTCGCGTATTTAAGGTTAAAGTTACGATACTTTCACATCTTTTTTACTGATAAGGATACCCAAAAATGTATACGCCCTCCGCCCCCCCCCCTCCCAACCCCCGTGTTGACACTGGAATGTGTAAGATCGGAAACATGTTTATATAGGGTTTTGTTCATCTTTTCCTTGTTTTGGACGACAACGTTGCACTTTTCGTCCGGTTTATTATTAATTTCGTTCAATTGGGACCTTGATTGCTCAATATGTTTATGTGGTGGACTGTCTGCTAACGATCCGATCTAGTCCGTGCTAGTGACGGAAAAAAAAAACGTAAATTGGGCGTTCAAAGTTACGTACCTTTCCGTAGTAAATCAGAGATGCGCACACAGTCTAATCAAAACCATGAGTCATTACCATAAACTATATCAATTTAAATTCAGTGCAAAGAAGTGTTTCGAATGATCTGTGTGTATATGTGTAGTAAGGTGCAGGATGGGAGCAGTTAGGATATATCTACCTTTTCGTCATCATATTGAAAATTACAATCAGAATAAAAAAACAGACAACAGAAACATGTATGTATAACCATGAACAGGGACAAATCGATATGGAATCCACTTTATGGCGTATGTTTGAAGCCGCGTACAGGACCGACGCTGCAATGACTGCTGAGTAGAGCAAGGGACGGCTAGGGCGGGTTTTGAAGCTTTATATTACACAACGCACGCAAGTAAGCTGCTTTTCAGTTGGTGTTTACCTATGTCGGGTGTGTTTTTTACCCTTTATCGTCTACAAGCATCCGTCTCATGAGTTAAGCAGCTGTGGACAAAATCCTCTATTAATTTCTTGTAGCTCCATCTTCACAACACTCGCACCTTTTATGTTTTCACATCAAGCTTTATGCGTTAATTTTGCGGCATATTATACTTGTATTCATTTATTACCAAACCGTGCAACCGCTATTGTTGTGATTATTTAATATGTCTGGTATAGCGCAATGTTTGATGGGCAGCATGTGTCGTAAAAAAGGAGAAAAACCATTGTTGCAAGTTGGCTTATTGACTATCTGGTCCTTTAAATATGTGGTAGGTTTTTTACCAATAGTATTTAATATTAATAATGATGATACGACGACTACGACGATGATAATGATGAAGTTTTGTTTCTGATTAAGAATGTCGTAAATTAAAATGAAAGATTACCCCGACAACTATTAATGGTTCTATCTCATCCCCATAGTGACGCTCCTGGTGATATTGATAAAGTAATACTCAAATACCAAGATCAACAACAAAACTAACAAAAGTAATTAGAATTACATAAGTTATGATGTTATAGTGATAAATATTAATGAATGAAGAAAGGTGTCTAATTTCATTAGGCAAGAACGTTTTGTTACGTTCTAATACCTATTTTTGTTTTAATATTTGAAATGTTTGGTGCTTTATGAAGACATTTTTAACCGAAAAGGACATCGTGTAAATATGTTAATTACAGAAGACCCTTCAATAATTGATGTTGACAATGAATTGTATTTAAAGCTTCAAGAAGCTTTAAAGGGATTAAAGACTCGTGCACAAAGAAACGTCTGTGGCCGGTAATCTGACCTAAATCGAACGAGGTGTAACAACACTGTTAGATACCACCATCGATCCCCGTTAATACAACAGTGTGTACAGCAGTACTAGTTGCAGAACGCATAATAGAACTAAAATACTGTATTGCAACTAATAGCCTACTGGGCGTGTTATATCGCAAATCACAGTTGTTATTGAACAAAATTGTTGAATGTTTCTACAATTGCACGTCAGATGATCTCTATCTTACCTATTCTATTTCTACATATAGCGAATCCATACTTGGGTAGTTCTGCAAGCTTACAGCGTAATTACACACATAGCTTGCTACGTCGTAATTAGGCAGTAGTGTACAGTCCATACATACAGTTACCATCAATACACCCGACATAGTGTACAGCTCAGGTCCAGCTAAAAACAACAAGGTGTCACGTTTCATTACTGTCTGCATAATTGTGTAGCGACAAAAAAAATCTTCCCTTGCATGCAATGGGAAGTTAACTTTTTTTTGGACGGTTTGGGCGAGTCTTCTTACCCTTTAAAAATGGATTGAATAATTTGATAACATCAACCGAAGGTTGTAAAAGCTGTATGATACGAAATTAGGTAGGGGCCTTAACCATGGGAATAGCAGCGAATAAATGATTGTATTGAAAAAAGGGGGTGGGTGCTGCCATGGTAATGAAGCCAACGCCCCTGGCCCTTTGTAAGAAAAAAATATATATTTAGAAGTGAAATGGTGCATCTAATGTATTTTTATGCATTACGCAGTATGTATTATTGAAAGCATCCTTAAACATATGACAGTTTTTAAAGAAAATGATAAATCAAGCCAAAATTCCAACTGATTTAGATTGGAAATGAATAGCAAAATCAGGGACGCATTATGGATTTTGGTTTAAAAAGGAGCGACCGTTCAGGGGTAGGCCTAATTGATACCGACTCTCATGTTTGGGACTTAGGATCCCTCCTCCGGAACAAGTACACATTACGTCGGGTGATGCATTTCGAACCATATTTACACTATAAGTTGTGTTTATATAAGTAGCTCTAAATTCAAGATTGTGACGTTATAAATTCAACTTTCTCGGACTGACTTAGGTAGCACCTGAATCTATTAGGAATGAGACCGAAGGGAAATTGAAGGGTTTCATAACAGTGGGAGAGATGTCATGGGCTTATTAAGGCCGAGTTCCATCTGGCGGGTCGTCTTCGAAATTAAAAGTCAAATGGTGCATTCCGAGGCATATTTGCACTATAAATATGGTCATTATAAGTAATTGCATACAGAAGGTTGTGCTAATAAATATATTGTAGAAAATGAAAAGCCCAGGGCGTGAGGGCGTGGTTTGCCCTCGTAGTAGAGTTATAATACTTCCCCAGCAGTAGCAATTTCAGCATAGTGCATTATTATAACACTCGGTAGTTGACATCTCACAAAACACTTGCAATCATCGCATATCGTGAATATCTCGCTGAACAATCACAGCATCAGCAATCCTCATGTCCTGTCCTCTGTTCCAAGTTAGAGCTTAATTAAGCTGAGACCTTCAAAGCCACACATGGATTGGAGCTCAGACAAACGGGATGTTCTAATGCTCAACATATGTTTTGACCATCATTAAAAAAGCGCACTCTAAAATATGTGACAAAACACGAATATATACGATGATAATGTAGTAAAGCCAAATTTTGTTGTGTACACCCTTTGAATATTTATGTGTTGACTGTGTTCTTACGTAATAGGTTGTAGTAGCGTTAGTAGCTTTTGCACGTGTGTTTGTCAGTTCTGTACACGTTGTTGTATGGCAAGCAGCGTCCCTGTAGAGCTCTGGGGTTCGCCTCGTTATCCCTTTCATAGTTTGTTAATTTTATTTAATCTGGATCGTTAATTGTCCAGAAATACCTATATCTGTACTGTCTGGAGTCAGTGAGGAGATGTCACCCTTCTTAGAGGCAGGATGCCTCAGGTTTTGGATGGTATAGGCTTCAGGCTCGAAGCCACTGGTTTTTCCAAGATGGCGGTTCCATTAGTACTATATAGCGAGCTGGCTAGCGTTGATGGAGTCTCGATGTCCGCGAGCGTAGAAAGTTATTGTTATCCGCGAGCGAATTGACTTTAGTATAGTAAGAGATTATGCCGTAATTATTGTTTCATATGCCGTATGTACCCTATTGTTATTTAATTGAATTGTAGTTTAAGTGTTGCCCCTTTGGCTAGATTGTACTTGACCGTACATAGTACATGTTAGGTTGTGTATTTGGACCTTGGTCCTACGGGTGCGTAGCGTGCATTGTTGATCGTGCTAGTATTGCGTACTTTTATACTGTAGTGTTACAGTACCGGTTAGGTTGGGTTTTAGTTTACAGAAAGTTATTGACAGTTAAGTGTATTGAAGTGTATTATTTATTGTACCTGTATTTTAGTATTGTACTGCTCGTGGTGTAAAGAGCGTATTCGTATTTTGTATTTTGAACATTATTGTTACTGTTGTTAACTAAAGAGTTGTCTCAGAGATTGTCCTTTAATCTTAGCCATTCTGGACAGCTATAGAGTGACAAGTCTCTTGAGAGTTTGTGGGTTCAGGAGGTGAAAATTCCTGCTGTCTTGGAACAGTATGGTGAAAATGCCTATAATGGGTTGCAGCTTGCATGTGTTGCCCTGACCGTTATGAAGGTGCCAAAAGTCCTCGCCTGTTGGCAAACGTTTTATATTATTATTGCAGATTATTTCATTACGTTCATTTTACATTTTATACAGTTTTGTACGGGTGCCATGTTGCATTATACGTCATAGATTGAGCATAGGTTCTGTGCATATTACATAGATTGAGTATAGGTTTTCCCCGAGTTAGGACAGTTTTAATTAGGTTAAAGAGTTTATTAAGCCATTTATGTTGTCATGTATCATGATTTCATCATTTGCATATTTTCATTTAGAGTTTGTAAATAAATTGTCAGCCGTTGTTTCAACGCAAGAACACTCTTGCATCCTCATTTATCACTTGTGAGTTCGAAGCGAAGGACCCTAAATCCGGTAATTTCCCCTGCCATCCGCGGTTCGCTTCAATAATTTTCAATATTATTGATGATATCATACTATTAGTTTATCAACAACGTATATTCACACAGTGTGTCAATGTCAGTTTTCAATCGTGTAGTCATTTCATATATCTTCCATGTTTTATTGATTAAAATTTTCAAGCCATCAATGTATCTACGAAACTAATACACGAACATAGCTAATTGTAAACCAGATCCCATGAACATGATTTGTCTTCCGGAAATGAATGAATGAAGGATTTATTGTTTTTCGCAAAGTATAGTTGTTTTTTCGTATTTTGTAGATTAGTTGTTTGTTATTAATTCCCATGTTCCTACTTTGATTAATGGAAGACTATTTTCTATAATTTACCTTTATCGTTTCTCGTACGTTTATGTCTGATAACAGCAGACGCTGATCAAATACCACATATTGCTACATATAATGCAAGTACAGTCGTTCCTGTTACGAATGCGTATACTAAACAAAACATTACCTAGCATGATACTATATGAAATCGAAGAAGCTTTAAAGTCGAACACTGTTAGGTTTCTGACGCATCTTAATATAGAAGATTTGTTGGTACCTCGTTCTTAATTTTAACTGTATTTGAAAATGCCAGATTGATAATATAGAAGTCCCCATTACACCGATCCTTCTCATATAGTCACAGTACGCATGCTGAAATAAATTTCTCCAGACTGTTTTACATGTTAGCCAAATATTTACATTATAGGGTCCAGTAAGATCAAACCAGCGATTATGAGTTCCTACTTCTTAATTCCCATGTTCTTACTAATAGAAGACTGTTTTCTACTACATACTTTTATCGTTTCTCTTATGTTTATGTCTGATATCAGCAGACTGAACAATTTATCACAGATTGCTAAATATAATTCAAGTACAATCGTTCATGTTACGCATGAGTAGACTTAGCAAAACCTTCCTATCATGATATTATATGAAAACGAAGAAGTTTTAAAGTCGAATACCGTAAGGTTTCTCACGCATCCTTTTATAGAAAATATATTGGTACCTCGTCCTTAATATTTAACAGTATTTGCAAATGCCAGAATGATGATATAGAACTCCCAACAACACTGATCCTCCTGATCATGTGACTGTACGCGCACTGAAATACATGTTTCCATACTTTCTATTAGGTAGCCATATATTTACATAGTATGGTCCAATAAAATCAACCTCTCATTGAGTATAATACAATACCCATCAACCTACCTTATTATTATACTCTTTATCTGTTATCTCCTGCTTAGTACCAACGCCCTGTAGTGAAAAGCAAGAGAAACGATGATCAGACCAATAAATATATGACGTCATTAACATCGAGACAGTGGTAAGTCAAATAAGGAAATACTTAGTTTCATTAAAAAGAAAGGAGTAAATACTCGACGAGGATAAAACAATAAAAAGATAATTATAATTCGTTAAACATTCAGTTTATCTTTGATATGAGGGGATCAGCATCAAAGACATCTTAAAAAACAAATATTTTCAGTAAAGATTTATTCCTAAAGAAAGATTATTGCGGCTTTGAATCAATGCGCATGTGTCCATTTGCCTTATTCGTTTTGATTGTATAAACGTATGGAATTTTTAACATGAAATATGATTTTTGTATTATTTAAAAAATGTTAACATTAAACCTTTTGGTATATCTGGGTGTTTGTGATCGATAGTGTATTTTATATCTTATTTATATTGGCTATAACAATGACGATGATTTACTTTATTGTATAGTGCCATGTTTCTATTCCATTACATACATTGTCATTGGCCGTTCCCTTCATTCGGCATTTCTTAACAGTAGACCAAATATGTCAGTTTCGTCTGGGGAAGTTTTAAATAACTTAAGTTTTATTTTTGACTGAGCAATTCCACAAATCACATGCATTTAAACTTTAAATATAAATGAAGTGCTCTCCGCGTGGTACATTTTAATATCATCTTAATCCGTAAGAGGTTGGTGTTATTAGCTCAGTTTTATTATTACATGGGATTATCAGTAGAGAAAAATAATTTGAATGTCCCAGACCCACGTGATTGTTGGTAATATCCCAAAATCATGTGAATCTTGGTAAAACCGTTTGCTAATATGACAGGTTTACATCCGTTGCGGTGGGCAGATAAGACCGCGATGAGGAAGAAATAATAATTTTTAAAGTTAAATATTTATAGCATCTCTCTTCTTTATCTTCTCATCACCCCCCCCCCCCCACCCTCCACTCTGTATAGCAGAAAGACGTGTATTCCTTACCTTTAATTACCAATCTCCTTTGGTTTAAGTTCGGACAAGATTTTAAAACGGGGATATTGACCATATATTCAAGTACAATGATCACCAAAGATAAAATAAAAAGAGTGTAGTCTAGGAGATTTTCATAGCAAAAATAAACATTGCAGTGAAGTATAAATACATTACTACGGTAAACATCATAATCCGCAATGATATGTATATTGTTTTATCAGTTGACATTGATAGTTCATTTAACTTTAATATTGCATCGATGAAAGAAGAAATAAAGCACTTCATACTCACCATCCATCGACCAGATTGAAAGTTGAGTTCTAACAAGTTGTAGTTGATCAACCATGTGACTAGAATTGAGATGAACGATATACAAAATAACATTTAAGAAAAATACAGTTCCCAGAAACCTCATTCATCTGAAAATGAAAAGTTGTATATAGTTCGCTATGTACTTAATTTATACATAAGAATGTGGAATTTGATGCATTGAAATATTATTATAAAGATGCAAAATGCTATACAAGAATCAGTTACCAATAATTTTACACATCAATTACCTTTATATGTACGAAATTTCTTTTTAATATTGTTATTGTATATTATGCGGGGCCGCGCCAATTATATATAAGCAATGTGTTTTATATAATCGTAATCTCTCATACCTTACAAGATCTGTTATTGAATATTTACTGTGGAGGTAATCTCATTAGTGTTAACATTTGTCTACAATGGAAATGATTCTGCAGTTACATTGTTGCACTATTGAAATGCTAAAATAAATTAACATGAAGCTTAAAAGATATTCGATGAGATCATGTGAAAATGGAGTGAAATTAATAAAACAGAACACAATCATTGTATTTAAAGAAGCGAGAGTTGGAGGGCCCTCTTCTTCTGTTCTTTATTGATCTCAATCGATATATCTTTACTATCTTCTTGTATTAGCTTTATTTAAAATACTGAGGGCCATTAGTTCCAAACCCATCCAAATTGATAGCTTTATGTTCAAAGTGACGTAGGCATATCGTAAACGAAATCGACATGTTGAAAATATAATCGACTATTTCTAAACTTAAATCATTGTACTGATTATTGTTTTTCCTACGTTTTCGTAACACGCATTACAAGGAACTGGTGTCATTAAAGAAACCAGACTTGAGGTTTCTTATAATGTCTATATTTTAAAGATCGAGTTGTTACTTTGCATTCACTCATTTTTGTTATATCGACCATAACTGAACCCCTTACCCCCCTGTCTCTCTCTTCAAAAGTAGAAGACTTGGTATAAATAAACAATGCATGTTTCGATTCCTGACATTTAAATACATGATAACATTCCACATCAAAGATAGGCAACGTGAGTCAGATGGTAAAATGTCGAATTTGATGAGAAAGTTGAGGGATTGATATCGGGAATAAATAGTGTGAAATACGCTGCTAAACCCATGCACAATGACGTCATTACTATGTGGTGACACCATGGCATGCGAAATATCTATCGGTTGTTCCATTTCAATATATGTATATATTTTGTTGTTTCTTACAAAACCATGAAGCCTTTCTACGAGTAGTAAGTCAAACTTGCTTAAAAATACATAATTAACCAAAGTTGATTTCTGGTTTAACAGAGAATTGGAAGGATATAAGGCAGCAATGAACTACGAATATGAATAGTAATTGCGTACTTCCCCCTCCCCATCCCCTTCATATGCCCTTCATATCAGACAAAGCATTTGCATTTGTCGTAGAAAATGAAAACTATCGTTAAATTTCAGTATTCCCTGTTGGCCTGGAAGTCACCTTCTCGACAAATGCATTGTACCCCCACATGACATGATTATCTGCTTGTATCGTAAACAATGTACATGCCGACAACATTCCAATTAGTCTTCTCACCTGCACCAAAATACTTGTTCCTAAGAAGTCTGTATTGATATATATTTGTACATCAGACAATCCCCAACCTTCCCCCTCCATTGCTAGCACCTCCAAATCATTAAACTTCGGTCAATACATTGTTTGTAATGCTTACATCCATAGCGCCCATTACTTTATCATAATTCAGAATCGACTCCTCTCTTCAAACCCATTTAACGTTATCCATATGAGTATATTTTATATTATTTTGGTGTGCTGCCCTCTTCCAGATCTCCGAGATAAATCCTGACAGTTAGACTATCGGGTACTTTCTGAAGAAAAAAACTTCTACGCCTTTATGCAGTAATCAAAGACTATGTAATGAACCGCAAACTGCCAAAATAAAACAAAATTATTTTATTTGGCGAACATTACTCCTTACGAAGAATAACACAAAAGAAAAACGTCAGTTGTACTCGATCTGTACAACTATTCCGGTAATCTTAATAAAGTTGCGGCTATTCGAAAATCCCAAACGGATTCTCGTTTAACCGCGTTACACGAAAATACCTGTTAAACTCAGCCAATTTTATAGTAGCAGGGGTGCGTACAATCTCGCTAACAATGATAACGGCTGGGTATAACGATGGCTCACAAAGTAAACAACATCAACAAGTACCTACGCGCACTGATACGACACTTCAGGAGTAATCAAATTTGCAACAACATTGGTAAGACTTACGCGATCTTACCATGGTATTTTATGTTTGTATTCCCCTAGTTATAAAATTTACAGCAAATTGAATTCGAGTCGAGATCTACTTGCATATCTGGGCTTGTTTTAAACTAGTTATGGATTTATAATATATGACAAATTTCTGAATTGCAGCTTGATATTGGTCGAACCCGGGGATTTGAGCCCTTGCCGACTCCAGGGTTCAACGTGGACTTCCAAATTAACTGTAAGCTTAAATATACTACGAATCAAATAGGACTATAGGAACACACTTATAATCTTCATTTCACAATTTAAAGCGTGCATGTAGCATATGTTCTATATTTGTATTGTTTGGACCACGTAATTTTGTTTCATCTGGGTGAGATTTGGATATAAACATATTTATAGTTTGTGTTGTCGTATTCATTATATAAGGTAAGTTGCTGCTTTGCCGATAGAACTATGTGTTACATTGTACGGCAATGTGAGAGACAACTGTAAGGCAATTGATGGTGTTTTTGTTTCATGCATATATCAGAATACCATCGTAGGATTATTTCAATTTTATTATCTAATTGTTTTGTGATAGAAACCTACAACAGAATGATTAGTACGTTAAAAGGAAACTATCAAGCTTTGATGAGAACAAACAATGGTGGAAGACATGATTGGTCAATGTGTAAGGAAAAAAATAAAGAAAGTTTAACATTGAATGTAACTGAAATTTTTAGTTTATCAGTAGACTGTCGATTTTGTTAGAAAGAAAAGTCATTAGTAACAAGAGTGATATACAGATTTTACAATAATATAATACATTGGGTGACTAGAAGCCTTGTTAGTGAAAATATGTACTTTTTGTGTGAAATTGAAATGACTTTGTAATAAATGTCATCTATTGTATCTAAGTTGTCTTCATTAGTAACCACTGTCAATGAGTTGCATCAGAAAACAAGTAAGTGAAAATATATTTTTATTAAAGAAAAGAAAATCAACTAAATATAAAGAAGAATATGTGAACCTGTCAGATGCTCTGCTGAGAGACGTTTCAACAGAAGGTACGTGCAGAGGAGGTGCCTTTTGTGAAACGTGCGAACATTTTGTAGTATTGTTAAAAACCGGTGGCACAAAAATTACGTTAGTACAATGATAACGTCAGGATGCGTGTAGTTGGAAAATACGGGCGATACATTTCTCATTGATACGCTACCGTGTCCAATAAATGACTTTATTTTAGTATTAACTTTGTAAAATCTAACCCTACTGTTTCGAATAATGTATCTACCAATTGTAGGACGAGCATTGATTAGAGTTGCTGCTTAAAAAGGGTTATATCATATCTGTGATAATTTATTTATTTATTTATTATTTTCAATAAAAAGATATATACAGAGGGTTACTGGATAAGATTCTTGTAATAAATATACTAAATAACCAGAAAGCCAGTGGGCTTATTGTGATTCCTTGCCAATTGAGATTGTAATCCCAAATTGATCAGCAAGGTTCTTTCACTGACTGTGGACCTACCTGCTACATATGTTAACTTACCCTAATAAGTGTGCATAATATCAAATTGAATATACATTATCATGTACCCACTATCTACCAACACCTTCACACAAAGTATGATTCAATTCTGTAAATGTTTACATATGACCCTGTGAGGCTGTGACCTCATTAATATTCTCGAGATGAGCACCAAAATCAATAGGGCTCTTCTACTCACTATGGTGCATTTATGTACCAAGTATGACTTCAATCCAACTTGTCGTTGTACAGTTACCGTGTTTACAAGCTACTATAGTGAAAATAAACTTAACCCCGCTCCCTAATAAATATGCATAATATCAACTTGAAAATATATCACCGTGTACCCACTATCTACCAACATATTAATACCAAGTATAAATTTATTCTGATTGTTGGTTGTGCAATTATTAGCATTTAAACGAAGTATGACTTCATTACAACATGCCATTGTTAAGTTATCGTGTTTACGAGCCAAGGGCGTCACAAACACACAAATACATACACGCACATACACACACATACACACGCAATCACCATCGCATAGATTCCTTGAGCCTTCGGCAAGGAATCAAAAATACTAATAAGATATATTATTTTGGTGCCCTGCCCTCTTCTCGATCTCCGAGATAAGTCCTGAGAGTTCGACTATCGGATACTTTCTGGAAATATTTTCTACGTATTTAAGCAGTAAAGAAAGACTATGTAATGAACCGCGAACTGCTATTTTTTTTTATTTTGTAAACATTACTCATACAAAGAATAAAACAAAACAAAGTCAGTTGTACTCCGAAAACCTTAATAAAGTTGTAGCTATTCGAAAATCCCAAACGATTCTCGTTTAACCGTGGTACACGAAACGACCTGTTAAACTCCAATTTTATGGAAGCTGGAGTGCGCGCCATCTCACTAACAAACCTTTCCACTGCTATAAGGGTGGCTCATAAAGTAACAACATCGACAAGTACATAAACGCACCGATAAGACACTCTAAGTATCACTTCGGGAATTAACAAATGTGAAACAACATTGGGAACACTTAATCGATCTTACTTTACTTCCGCAATTAAAGCGACACTTTTCAAGTATGTTGGGGTCACTGCGCATGTCTGTTATTCTATACACAGCGCAGACACAGCATCGTGGAAGCCTTTATCGTGCATATGGTTATAAATGACTGTGTAATCCATGTCGGCTAAAGAGTGTCTTCGGCTTCTCAATAGTAAACAAGACCATTACATGACATTTTTATGTTTTATATATTATTACTTTCATACTGCCCAGGGTACGGAAAGAGGGAGGATTAGCTATTTCTTCATAAGTTTGCAATGTTAACAAGGCATTGTATATTGGATCATGTAGTTCCTAAGAGTAACACTCCCCGCTATTCTATTACTCATAGTTTAGTTTAGTTTAGTAGAAAAAAGGATCAGGAGGGACACTTAAGTCCCCATCAAGGACCCTATAGAGAAAGAAAAAACTGAAGACACAAACACTCAGACCCGATTACAATTAAAGTGCTTGTCCAAAGCATTCTTAAACCCATTGACACTACTTGCAAGTACAACTTTCTCAGGCAAACAGTTCCACTCATTCACAACCCTATTAGAAAAAAGATATGCCAAATATTAATCCTACTATGTGACTTTTGGAGTTTAAGACAATGACCTCTGGTACAACTACTGTTAGTAAACATGAAAAAGTCGGTAAAGGATAAATTGCCGAAACCATACACAATCTTGAAAACCTGAATCAAGTCCCCACGTAACCTCCTAAGCTCCAGTGTGGTGAGATTCAACAGTTGTAACCGCCTATAACAAGGAACACTCTTTAAGGAACTAATCATCCTAGTAGCCCTCCTCTGGACCTTTTCAAGTACTTCCTTATCCTTAGCAAAATATGGGTTCCAAGCCTGCACAGCATACTCCAGATGAGGCCTAACCAACTGCTTATAAAGCCTAACTACGATGTCCTCTTTCATAAAACTGAAGTTCCTCTTGATCATACCTAAAACCATATTACCTTATTAGCAGCTTCAAGACAATGTTTAGAAGGTTGCAGAGATGAGTCAATGTAGATACATAGGTCTCTTTCAACAGAGACCTCCTGTAACTCCACACCATTAAGATTGTATGTAAACTTTGGTAACTACTACCAATGTGCATTACCTTGCATTTATCAATATTAAAAAGCATTTGCCACCCCTGAGACCAGGAAAAAACCTTATCCAAATCCGTTTGAAACTTCTCAGAATCGCTTTTGGAAGAGACCTCAGAATACAATTTCGTGTCATCAGCAAACTTCTTAGCTGTACACAAAATATCTCCGTCGATGTCATTTATATAGGCAGCAAACAACAAGGACCCAAAACAGACCCTTGTGGAACCCCACTAGTAACGTCCTGCCAAGAAGAAGCACAGCCTTTAATTACCACCCTATGTTTCCTATTACCAAGCCAATTCTCGACCCAAGACAGTAAATTCCCATTGACACCCATACTCTTCAGCCTAAGTAAAAGACGCTGGTGGGGAACCTTATCAAAGGTCTTCTGGAAATCCAGGAAAATAACATCTACAGACTTCTGCCTATTTAGTGAGCTAGTTACATCTTCCATAAACTCAAAGATATTAGTGAGACAAGACTTTTTTTGACAAAAGCCATGTTGAGACTCTCTGATCAAGACTGACTGCTGAAGTGACAGACCATAGACTTTTTAACAATATACTCCATAACCTTACAAACAACACTAGTGAGACTAACGGGCCTATAATTACAGGGCTTAGACTTATCACCCTTCTTGAAAATTGGCGTAATATTAGCACATCTCCAGTCCTTAGGAACATAACCTTCATTCCTAAATTTACTAAAAACCAATGAGAGTGGAACGCAGAAATGTTGTGCAAAAGTCTTCAACAAATACGGATGGATTGCATCCTGTCCAGAAGCTTTAGAAACATTTAGACGAAGCAGCTCCTTTAAGACAACCTCATCCGAAAATAAGACCGTATCCAGTTTAGGCCTATCACTGCCCCCCCCCCCCTGAAAATCTGGAATACTACTCATATCTTCCCTTGTAAATACCGACACAAAATAGTTGTTCAAAAGATCTGCAAGATCCTGACTATCAGTAACTATATTATCAGCCTGCGGTGCCCTAAGAGAAACAATTGCATCTTTAACTTTCTGCTTTGACCTGACATAAGAAAAGAAGGCCTTTGGGTTATCCTTAATATTTAGGGCAATGTTATTTTCGAAATTCAATTTTGCATCAGAGACTAAGCATTTTACCTTCAGCTGATGAATTTTAAACTTGGCCAAAGGAGATTCAGATTTAGTCCTCCTAAACAGCTTCCACATTCTACGTTTTTGCCTAATTGCACATCTAACTTTCTTATTCATCCAGTGAGGCATACTGCTTTTACGGCGACGATTCTTCCACGGAACATGATTTTCCATAATGACTTTTAATTTATCAGCTAAACAAATCCAAGACTGAGAAGCACTCATATCTCTAAACAAATTAATCCAATTTGTACCCTTTAGTAAAGTTTCAATTGCCTCTGTATCTGATCTCGAAATATCAGGGACTTTTTCCTTGCTAACAGAATTTACGACTTTGCAAACAACATCAAAGCTAGTATATCATGATCACTAGTTCCTAGTTTACCTAGAACTGTCAAATCAACAGCATTGCTTGGGTCAGAACTCAAAACAAGATCCAGGATGTTATCCCCCCTAGTAGGGAAAGTAAAATGATGATGTAAAAAGCTATATTGGACAATATCTAGAAAGTAACTCCCCTTCCTACTACTGGAACCATCTATCCAATTATGTCAGGAAAATTAAAGTCACCCATTATAACAACATCACCTTTAGCAGCCTTTCTAATTGAATCAAACAGCAAGACATCGTTATCATCGCTGCTGTTAGGAGAACGGTAAACAACACCAACAGTGATAAAATCACTGGACCTCTTAGAGTTGTCTGTGGACAACTCGCACCAGACATAATTTACAAAAGACCCTTGCAACTGAGATTTCTCAACACTTACAATGTCATCCCTAACATACAGTAAAACTCCCCCACCAATCCCATTATGAGTATCCCTTCTGTCCTGACGATACACAACATACCCCAGGTGAGAAACCTCAGCACTATCAATGTCCTCCCTTAACCAAGATTCGGTGATACCAAACACATCAGGTTTCAGATCCTCAAGAAGCACAGTAAATTCAGCAATTTTTTACGAATACTTCTAGCATTGGAAAAGACAATCTTCAGCTTATCCCTAACTATGACTAACACTTTCCTTGCTTTCAAAACGCCTATAATCGCCTCCACTAAGAACATAATCCTTATCCAAATTTATTCCTGCCCTCATCGCCCCCCAATTTAGTTTAAACATAGCTGTTCAACAGAGTTATTCACCATCCTACCAAACAACGAGGCCCCAGTATTAGCTAAGTGCAACATCTCATCATTACGTTCACTGGCAGCTATGGTGGCCCAATCCCCATCTTCTCCAAACAGCCTGAATTTTGGTGCCGATCTGCAAACTTCTAAGGTACATTGCCATGTTCCATGGTATTTAACTTTTGAATTCATCTAGCTATACAATTAACGTCAGATTTAGAAGAGATTTATTTGTATATCTGGGCTTAAGTTATACTAGTTATGGATCAACCGGATCAAATTTCTGAATGGCAGTTTAATACTATTCGAACCAGGGTATTTTAACCTTTACAGAGTCCAGGGTTCAACATGGACCTTTAAATTAACTGTTAGGTTAAATATACTAAGAATCAAATAGGACCAGGAACATACTTATATTGTTCATTTAACATTTTTAATATATGCGGCATGTGTTCTGTATTTTTATTGCTTCGGATAAATATTGATACTTTGTGTTTTCTTATTCATTATATATGGTAAGGTGTTGCTTTGCCAATATAAATATGTATTACACTGTATTGCAGTGAGATATCCGTTGTCATGGAAACTTTTAGAAAGAATGAATAGCGACATACTTCTACATGGGCAAGTTCTGCTTTGACAAGCGACTATTTTTGTCGGGGATTGGAAGTAAGGAACACAGAACAAATTGGTCCGTGAGTGGGCATATTTGAGTTTCTTGGATTGTCTGTATGTTAAATGGTTGGGTGTCTTTTTCCCAGTCATATCTCAGAATACCATCGACGGATTATTTTCCAATTGATAAGCTAATTGTTTGTTGATGAAAACTTACAACATACTGATTTGTACGTTAAAAGGAAAATGTCTACCTTTGTGAAAACAAACATATCGAAGACATTTTTGGGGAATTTGCCTTTCAATGTTCCATTACGTACATATAACCAGTAACAAATATTTTGTTAAACAATCTATTTTGAAAGATGAGAAGTTCTTTGTCTGGAAAAATTAAGAATGTTTAACATTGAATATTAATAACAATTTTAGTTGAACAGTAGACTGCCGATTTTGTGAGAATAAACTCAGTAACAAGAGGATATACCGATTAACAATATTATAATATATTGAGCAACAAGATGACTTATTAGCGAAAATATATCCTTTTGTATGAAGTTGAAATTATTTAATATGAGTGTCATCTATTGAAATCCTTGTGGGTAAACCTTCAAATTGCTTTCATTAATAACCACTATCAATAAGTGAAACTATTTATTAAAGGAAAGAAAACCAATTTAATACAAAAAAAGAATATGCGAAACAGGAGAACCACTGGCAATGGCGCTGTTTGGTGCTGAGCGACATTTAAACAGAGGGTGCGTGCGAAGGAGGCGTCTGATGTGAAACCTGCGAATATTTTGTAGTTTTGTTTAAAACCGCTGACACACACATTACGTTAGTACAGTTCTAACGTCAGGATGCGTGTAGTTGGAAAATTAACGAATAGATATATCTCATTGACACGCTACCGTGTACATTTTGGAAATATCTAACCCTACTAATACGATTGATTTATCTACCAATTTTAGGAAGAGTCTGATAATATTTGCTAACGACTATGGATAATTCTCAAGCCCCGAAATGTATGTATTAACAATACAGTATCAAATCATGGAGTTAATGTATAAACATGATAATACTGATCAATCGATATATGTTACCTGAGCTTTTATATACTTTACCTTTCACATTCTTTGACTTTAATATTGACGGAATAGACTCAGTAGAGATAGACTGAGGTAACATACACCACATGAACCTACGAAATAAAGAAGAAATTAATCCGGTCAATTATGTGGTTATAAATCAAATGAAATCATTTTCATCAGCTAGCTGCAAGAAACTCTCAATTTTAACACAAACAATAGTTGTTTCCTATACGTGCTGCATCATTGTGAAACCGAAACTACATGGTCGTGTGAGCGCTTCACTTCAGATTTGTTTTTACTCCATTCGAGAAATCAACCAACACCACTGCTGTCCATTACCTAAACTAGCCAAGCGTCATTTAAATAACTGACTAGAGCACCAATGGTGCAGAAGCTCATACCTATTCGAGCTTAAAAATGTAGCGCCCACAAAACTTTATGGCCCACCATAATTCAGATTCCACCAATTTTGGGCCCATGAGGCTAAACAGTTTAGGTTCAAAGACAATTTTGAGGTCCCCCCCCCTCCATAAACAAGGCGGTTCTCAAACCTCTAGTCTGGCCTAGTTAGCGACAGTGTGTTAGAGTTAATACCAAATATAAAGTTATTTGCAGGCAGTAATGTACACTGTTAAGCAGGACTCTTAGCCAGTAATAGATTCCATTAAAAGACTACACATGTATGGTTCCCAGGCAGTTTGGGTTAGGTTTATAACAAGTATTATCTGGCCCTTTTCAACAGTAAAGGTCATCATATAGAGCCACCCAAGGCTTT
>KN883978.1:21408-33164 GCA_000934455.1 Apostichopus parvimensis
TGATAGACGCCGCACTGTAACAATAGCTCACACCAGCATGCTGGTATGAGCTAAAAATGACTGACAAATATCTAAGATAAAAAATTAGCAAAATATATAAATATGTATGCA
The DNA here is from genome assembly GCA_000934455.1 of Apostichopus parvimensis. Lineage (NCBI taxonomy): Eukaryota > Metazoa > Echinodermata > Holothuroidea > Aspidochirotida > Stichopodidae > Apostichopus > Apostichopus parvimensis. The sequence goes on from KN883978.1 coordinate 21,520, forward strand.
TTTTCCAAACTAACACTTCACAGTTTTCACTTTCAAATTCAATCGATTGCAACAGACAAGCAGGCCAGTCCTCACGTTATGGAAATATCTGCTCACTTCGATTTGCTAGTTGTTAACATACGTTTTTTGTAAACGAAGTTTAATGTCTCTCCTCGTGTGGCTTCAAAGACAGAAAGGTGTCTTTGTCTCTCTCCAGTTTATTCCCTACCCTGTTCCTTTAATCCTCTCTTTGTCCCTCCTCTGTTTATCTCCTTCCTCTCCTCTTTCCCTGTTGCTTTCTTCTCACCATCCATTGTCCACTTATAATCCCCTTTCATCCATCTCATTGTGTTCACCGTGCTCATTAACCTGTCTGTTTTCTGTGCGTGTTTTTGTCCCTTCTGTTACTGTACTTGTCATTTAGCCTCTGAAGAAGATCCTGCTAGGATCGAAACGTCAGGCCAACTTACTATTACACATGATAAATGTTTTATTAGATCATGAATTAAATTGAAACATATAAAATTAGCAAAATCATTTTGTAATGATTTCTCAGAACTAACGTTGGTTCTGGCAAGAAAAATGGTTTAACACAAAGAAAAGAAGAAAAACGCCTTTGACATCACATCACATCACTTTTTTTAAACCAGGTTTTTAAGAGTGATATATTTTCAAAGTGAATGATAAAATGTGTTTATAAATGTAATAAATACTATGATTGTTGTGCCAAATTGATATCATATTTTGATACTACGAAATTGCCAGTTCGACACACCTCAAAATATGTTGTATCCACTATCCATAGTGTGACCCGGGCTTTCATTGATATGCATAACTGACACTTGTTAAACGATATAAGGACAGGGGCGTAAGAAACGTCTACATATGTATGCAAATGTTATGAATACATGATCGATAAGCCATAGTAGATATTTTCTTTAAAGATTTGAGCGGAGGAACGTAATTCATGGCATTTTCAGAATTTACAACTAAAAATGTTTCACTATTATTTGAATGGTCAAAGGTACGCCCCCAATCCTCTGCAAACAATGTTCAGTGTTCGGTGAACACACATTTTTGATATCAAGAAAAGCAAACCTCGATCCATTACGGTGATTCCTACATATCATGTTTTAACATATTACGTTATCAAAATAAATTAAAACTGCTACAAACTGCTCATCTACTAGAGAGCCTGTGTAAGAGAATGTGTTAAATCAGTTGGCCTGACATTTCGATCCTAGCAGGATCTTCTTCAGAGGCTAAATGACAAGTAACAGTAACAGAAGGGCCAAAAACACGCACAGAATACATACAGGTTAATGAGCAGGGTGAACACAAAGAGATAGATTTAAGGGGATTAGTAGACAAGGGATGGAGAAAAGAAAAAAAAAAACAACAGGGGATGGAGAAAAGAAAAAAAACAACAGGGGAAGAGGAGAGGTAGGAGATAAACAGAGGATGGCAACGAGAGTATTAAGGGAAGGTGGTAGGGAATAAACTGGAGAATGACAAAGCAGAAAAGTGTGGAGAAAAAAGGGTGGGAGAGAGCTATGAGTACAGGAGTGATGGTGGGGGGACAGGGTGAGATGGAGGGGGAGAGAAGAAAAATTAGTCATGTCCTTCCTGAATGTTGAGCCCATGAGGTTGAATGGTTGTATCCACAGCCTCTCTCTGCTGAAGGTCAGGGCGGCTACCTAAGGATTCAATCCCCTGTAGGGACATGTCGTTAATGGTAAGGTTGGAAAGGTTAAAGTTTTCTCCAACTTGGGTCTCAGTCTTCATGGTGTTCATGGTGTGGATCTGTGATCATAAAATCGCGTCTTGAGGGTGGTTTTGGTTTCGCCAACATACTGGATGCCGCAAACTCTACAAGAGATCAGATAGATGGCATTAGTGGTTGTAGAGGTGATGTGACCCTTAGTCTTGTGTATGAGTTGCATGCTGTGGCTGGTGATGGAGTTGGATTCAACAATGTGGTGGCTGCAGATAATGCATCTCGAAGTACGATCACAATTGAATGTACCATGCTGACTGGGTAGAGGGTTAGAAGTTAGAGGTGGAACAGCAGCACGCACAAGAAGGTCTCGTAGGTTGTGTGGACGTATGTATGCAATGGTGGGTTTTTCAGGAACGGCTCGTTCGAGTCTATCTGAACTGAGGAGAATGTTGTGGTTGTTAGAGGTGATTTGCTGAAAAGGAGGAAGATTTGGGTGGAAAGTAACAACCAGGGGGAGCTTGTAGTTGCAATCTCGTCCCTTTTTGTCCTTCACTGACACAGTAGATGATCTGGATAGGAAGCAGACTCTCTGCTTCACGCACCCTTCTGGCACTATAGTCACTGGCAATACGGTATTTTCCAAAGCATCTGTATGGCGAATGAAAGAAACATTGTTATGAGCAAATGCGACGAAGACAAAGTGCTTGACTGTAGGCAATTCCAGACTTGCAGTGATGGGGATGGCAGCTTGAAGAATGGAGATACTGGTGTGTGTCTGTGGGCTTGGTGTATAAGTATGTAGCGAGAGAACCGTGTTCCTTGCGAACAGTCACATCGAAAAATTTAACCTGTTGGTGAGAGTAACCAGAGGTGAATTTGATGGTGCTTTGGAAAGAATTGATGTGATTGATGAAGGTGAGTAGGCTTTCCTCATCACTGGTCCAAACGAAGAAGATGTCATCAATGTAGCGCCACACATAGGTACGTTTACATTACATGAGAAGTATTCAGACAATTATTTTATACATTCTGCGGAATTTGTTTTTGCATATCTTCTTTGTATTAGGGGGATATGTTTTTTTTTTACATGTGGAGGTATAAGTTTTATGGTGTAGAATAAATCGTTGCTTCCATTGGCACGGAATTCTATGGACGAAAATTGCATTAATCCGGACGTCGTAAAATACATTAGGAAACTGCGCCAACCACGGAGGATCACGTGAGGTGTTACGCGATACTACTATCACATAATGTATTTTAACACCTTTCATTCCATCGTGATTTAAGGATGATTTATTAGGTTTGATTAATAATTTTGTTTTGGGATTACATTATAAGTGTCAGAAACGGCTTTATCTGCATGGACACGATCACTATCAACACTACAGGTCATTATAGATTGAGTATTGAGTGTGCGACAAGGCTTCATGTGTTTGTAAAGGAACAACGAATCCTGTCGTCCGCTCTGGCCCTATTAAAACGACCAATCCGCGATTGTATTGCCTTCGTAAATTAAATAAATTTAATATTAATAGCCGCATAATTTACATATAGTTTATAATCATATGATATGCAATGCGTTGTTGTATTTCGTTGTCTGGTGGGTGGGAATCCCTGTATAGTATAGTGAAGATTGTAAATGAATACATTACACTACGTCATTACACAAACTAGTCGTGTTTTAGACGAGAATCAGCTGACATCTCCCAATGTATATGTTTCATATTTGTAGGTATATTTCTTTTAATTTCCTTTTTTGTTATTTAGTGTGAGCATGGATTTACATTATTAAGGAATACAGTATAAATGAAATCAATTTATTTCAATGTATATTGTGTACGGTCTGATTTACTGCTTTCGTTTCATTTGAAGGAAAACAAAAAGTTAACCAGGTTTGAGAGTGTAGTTACCTAATTACCACTACGCACGCGTATTGATAGAAGCATCAATTATTTCAAAACAACTCAAGTTACTGACATTGCTGTTAAACTTTCATGTATGTAGTGAAAATAACTGAAACTTATGATCTCATCGCTACTAGATAGGGAGTCAAGTCGATATTGTAATCGGTTTTTGATCGGAAGCTATTGTGGATAGTCTCAGTTACCATATGAATAGTGTCATAGTAAACGTTGAAGAAGAACGAATATAATTCACTTTTGGTCGAGAAAAAAAGTTGAAAGTTAGCGTAAGAAAGTTATATGAACTAATACAAAGACAATTTATATGCTCTCTTCTATTTTCTTTTCCGTTGTGTACAATTTCTCTGTCATTTTCTGTTATTTATTAAAAAAATATAATCAATTGATACAGTCATTTTTATAGGAATAATGTGATCGAAAAACATTGATAAATTACAGGTGCGACATTACTGGGGGTGTGCTCCTCCACCAAAAGTGACATTGTGACAAAACGACATCACGGCAAAGTTTCCGTCCGTCGATGAGACAGTCGTTAGATTTTTCGGGGACGTTATAGTCGGGATCATAATGATATATTGTCAGAGCGATCACGGGTGTCACTTTTTGGGAAGAGTGAGGTAAACAATTATGTTTTGTCTCGCCAGTTTAATGGTTGTCGAGGAGATGACTTTGCGTTTGTCATCATGACGTTTCTCGAGAGAAAAAACGGAACATTCGAACGTTTGTTAGGTCGAGGATCCATCCAGGCTGCCAGGTAGAATAATGGGCGCCCGACGTACGATTATGAAAATAATCACAAATCCGACCATCTTTGATTGGAAATATTAAGCCCACATATATAATTTCTGCAATATCAGATCATCACTAGCAGTATGTGTGTGCAAGAAATTCGAGACTGACAGGCTAACTACGCGTTTTCTGCTTGCCAATTGCGATGTATCCACATTGTGTCTGTTATTTTTTTACATATCGTAAAAATACTTTGAAATTTCGACCGATTAATTGAGTCAAATAAAATGACTTGACTGTAACATTTGTTCATATTAAGATTCAGCATCCATGACAGTTGAGCTAGGAGAATAGGTTATGGAAATTTCGGGACCCTGTGTTGGGAAAAACAAAGGATTTTGTCTGATAAAAATGCCTACACCCTACAGTCACGCTCCAGGCTACTTGGCAAATTTGATATTAAAAGAACCAATTTCAACAAGTCGAAAAATATATATCAAAATATTGGAGGACGTAGGAAGTTGGGACAACATATTATAAATGTTCTTAAATAGAAGCGTAAAAGAAAGAACAAATCTTCAAAATGAAAATCAGGTACCTATAATTTAGGTGTAATCGAATGTGTGAAACCGCAGTGAAATGATTGATAGAAACACTTGTGACGTACAAAAAGAATGTGCGGTATAATATGAGGCTGAATTTGAAGCAAGCCTCATATCGGTTTACGATCTTACTTGGCTAGCACGTTTTCTTTTTCCCTCGTAGTTGACATAAGCGGTCTCTTTGATTCGGCTTTCTTTTCATAACCCCGCTTTGCAGTAAATATCTATCCCTATCTTACTATCTTACTGATCTTCACGATGACGATTTGGGTGAAAGATGCAGTTCGAGTTACCAAACCCGTACTTGTTGTATATTATTAAAATAAGTAATTTAATAGATAACGCAGGTTTACAAGAACGGTTAACCATGCATGCGTATATTTAACGAGTAACTGATACTGGCAGAATGGAATTCCTCTCTTTAAATATTTTACCGCTGTTAACCGTTAGTACCCTTGCAAATATGAAGGAAACATAAATTCGGGAGGGGGAGGCTAACAATCTTCAAATTGTGTCAAATTCCAACTGATAAAATGCTAACCAATTTTTTTACCAAACTATATTGATTACAGAAGCAAAAATGACATCCTTAGACATCATGGATCAAAGCGCTCGTTCAAACCCGTATAACACTTTCTAGTCAAAACACTGTAGTTCAAATACCACGAATATTCGAAACTGGATATTAACCAGACGAAACGTCTGTGATATGACTGAATAACACGTAGATAATTTATGTTGTCATACGTTTTTTTGTCCTGAAGTTATATGTACGAATGGAAGCATATATACTACTTTATATACGTGTTAATATGTTACTCATGGTAATACTCACTCTAGCTCCTCCAACATATTTGACTGTTGTACAAACATCAATATGTCAACAACCTCTGTCTCTGTCATTTCTCTTCCTTTATCTTCTGAATCTATTACTACCTGCTCTACTGATACAGGACACGACAGACGTAGCCCTGAATAGAGGATGACGTCACCATCATGAATCTTTCTGAAGGAAGCATCCAGCCTCAACAAAGAGATGGGAATCTGAAGGAAGGGAAGACAATTAACAAAATTATTTTAGTAATGATTCCAGGATATTCGATCGAGTAGTATACACTGATCGATAAGCACTCCAAAAGTCCTAAATTTCTATATCAGTACTGTAATGAATATTTCTCCATATTTAATTTGTCTAAATGTCGCTCAGGAGTACTTATCGTAGTTGATGTCCCTACCGTTTGAAGAAATTCATCAAATAGGCCCTAAGCCTTGTACATGTTTACAAGGATTTCCGAGGGAAGAAGGAGGGGGGGGGGGGGTGAACATTAATGACAAGGTGAATTTATATTGCCTGTTACCCACAAAAGTGGAACAAGATAAATATAATCTTGTGTATGGAAGGTTGCGCCATATTGTCATTTCGTGATATGAGTAGTGGCGATAACGTTGTTGCTTTTTTTCTTCGAACTTTGGCACGTGACCTTTAATTATGTGACATCAGTAGTCACACAGACTCACTGTATGACGCTATACGCCATATACTTAATAACATATTTGGACGTCATTTCACGGAAGGGATTTTTGGTTCAGCTCAATTTATCATCATAATCTGCAACTTAACCTTTACAGTTACACTGATTTGGTATCCACTGATTTGCTGTCTTGGAACTGGTGCTTATTTCAAGAAAGGAATAGGGTTGGATCAATGGGTCATCCTTTCCCATCCTTCCTTAAATATATTTTCATTGTAAAATAGAAGATAAACGAAGGGATCTTTGTTCAGCTCATTTTAACATTGTTTGGTTCGTATCGACTTAATTTAATAAACTGTAAATGTTATCTATTGTCTAATTCAAATTATTGTAGTGACAAGAATATCAAACTGATGTATTTATACTCTACAAATACATGGTTAGTATGGTTTACATCTGTCTACCAGTCTGGTGCCCTCAAATGACATTTGACCTCTTTGAGGCAATATCAAAGTATGTAAGTTTCGAGAGTAAGGAAATCACATTCCCCACCCACAAATCGAATTTTTACGTTTTATTCTGTGTAACCGTCTTTTATGATCCTTTTGTTTATATTTGGAAAGTTAGTGCTTTTAAGCTCCTTTATTATATAATGGAAGAACCTGCTGGGTACATGGAATGGGAGATGCTTTAATTGAGCATACTTGAATACTCATACAGAACTGTAATATCGTATCCTTTAATGTACTTCATCCTTTACTGATAGCGCGTTTACAAGCCAAGGTGCCACATAAATTCAGACGTGTATGGCAAGCAGTGTGGGACAAACACCGCATATTATATCTGCGTATTAATTTGAATATATACGCGTATTAATTCGAATATAAACGCGTATATATTAGTAGCCCATCATATTGCTTAAATATATCCGCGTATTATTTTGAATATAAACACGATTTTATATCGAATACATATGAGGATTAATTTGAATATGTACACGTATTAATTCGAATACATACACGTACTAATTCGAATATATACACGTATTAAATCGTGCTGTTGTCTAGACCAAGTACGTTTGGCCTGGATGTACGTCAATAAAGACTAACTTTGCAATCTTTAAGTTATAGCAGTGGCGAGGCTACAATGGGATAACTCTCGAGACTTGCTTTTGAAAGCTATTAGACATGCCAGTTATTGTATGATTTAATACGTGTATATCTTCAAATTAATACGCGTATACATTCGTTGTAAAACGAAGATATATTATGCGGTGTTTGTCCCATATGGCTTGCCATAGACGTGCGCTGTTACCATTGCAATGATTATTTTGCCTTCAGTAAATGAAAAGATGCAATTTATTACTGCATGCGATTCACACCATACATGTTTGTAAAACAAGTTGAAGTTTCCTTTAATGCGATTCTGTCATTTCTTTTTGTGTTAAACAACTGATAATGCCTGTGAATAACACAACTATGCTTCTCGTTGAGCCAACATACAGTTAAAGGAGTCGCTGACGATGGTTAATTTACTAATCATTTTCATTGTTTGATAAAATATAATGATAAAATATACTGCATTGTTCGAACTAATTTACTAATTTAACCTATGATGTGTCCATCGTCATTTCTTAGGTGATATCGGTTAGATAACTACCTTAATCGTTTAGTTAACGTGAAGGAACATTTTCTAGTGGGGTTGTTAGATTTCGACCACGTATATTCTCAAATCTGTCATACTCAGTCATAGTTATCATATATATGCGTCATAACCGGCTTGTTAGCATGACACTGTTCTGAGTATTACCTTTATCGCATTTATTTCAGTGATTAGTTTCGTAATATTTTAGTATTGTTATGTATCATTTATCTTGTTTTACGGTTATACCACACAAATACAAATAAATACAAATACTAGCTTTTACATGTAATTATTGGCTAAATATTAATACATTATATACTATGCCTATTTCGTATCCTATGTTGCGCACAGTCATTTAAAATAAAGCCTCCCTTTTTGGAGAAATACAACTGGTGGGTAGTGAGTGAAGTTTGGGACTATCGTTAGATATTATCTCAAGATGCATAATCGGCATAGGAATTTATAAATAGACTTGAAGAGAGAAAAGAAAACAGGGACAAATACCAACTTTTGACATAGCAACAACATAAATTATGCAGCGAATAAAATTATATTGATGATTATCTCTTGCCACTGTATTCTCTATAATAATATTCTTTTCATTATTTTTGTTTCCCCAGAGATATTAAACCGAAACAGCAGCGTGGTTGGACTTGTATCGGGTAATTAGACTTACGTTCTAAACTTGCCCGACTATTCTGAAATAGATGATGTATAATTTCTTTTAAAGTGATATCCACAACTACCATAACTGGTGGTTGTGCTTGTTTTTATCGTTGACGAGAAATTACCACCATCGCAATCAAATTGGGCTCCTACGCCTATGCTACTACCGACACCGCGTTCGCCATCGTCATGCGCTTTTTGTTTCAAATTTTTATCAAATTGTTATCAAAGATTATTTGTTTGTTAATAATTTAATTGTAAATATTGAAATGTTAATCATATGTATGTCGTAGCTTATTTTATTACGCAAAGCATCCGATTGTTTTAATGTTATTTTATTTTGAAGGAGTGACATTAGTGGATTATGGATACAAATATTTTTAATTCGTTGTAATGGATGCCCCATAATAACAACAATGACAGAAGTAAACAACAATAGATAAACAAGATAACTACAGTAAGAAGAAAACGATCAATCAATCAATAAATTAGAAACCATGTATATAGCGACAATATAAACAACAGCTGTTCAAAGGCGCAAAACAGATAACGTTTAGGCAGTTTTTTGAATATGTCAGCAGTCTGAACATTATTGATGTGGTTTGGAAGAACGAATAAATACATACACAAAGAGGGTAAAGTTCTTTTGATATGCTGAATGTTTTTAAGGAGTCACATGACTTCATAATCTCTTGTCGTGGTATTCTCTAAAAGAGTTTAACATGTCCAATATGTTTAATATATTTCTACATAGTTTGACTAAATTGTCATATCTTGTTACTGTTTTGAAGCTATAAGTTTATTAAGTTTTGAAGTTTATATTTCTCTTTCTGTAGCCATTTACAGCTACTCAATACATGATAAATGTCTATGGTATTCATGGATAAATAATTAAATTTAATATCCCAGAAATCATATTGTTCTGCTATTGTACTCATGGAAAACTGGATTATAACCAGCATAAAACGGTAGGTTCTCTTCTAACTCCATTGGGTTTTACATTGAATTCTGCAACACTTACATGTTCCAACAATGTGGTGTTAAAGCAAACTTACAGTGTGCTTTGATTTGCTGAAAAAAAAACGATTTTCGATGCACCACACGGTATGCTACAGTGATGATTCGTCAACTCGTCAAATCACATTCATGGTGAGATTAGCTATCTAGTCATTTTATTTTAAGTGAGCGGTTTGCACTAATTTATACTTGTATAATGAGTAGAACGCTTGTGTCATTCTGACTTTCCTTTATATTTGGTTGAATTGATACGGCAGCATCCTACAGAGAAAATCAACAGAAAGAGGTATTATTGGAAGAAACATATCTCAGGAATATTTAGTACGGAGCCCCGGAAGAGACGCAAACAAAATGGCAGCACCTAGTTATGACACTCTTAACAGATCGTACTTTTATCTTAGTTTTGTTTACAAATATGTTTGGTTACCTAACTAAACAGGGCGTTTCGGGAGAAAAGGTTAATTTTAATTTTGAAGCACTGGATTCTGAAAGAGCCAAATGAAGGAAAGTTAGGCTACTTAGTAAACGACATTATTCCAAAAGTCGAAGTTTTAACTTGTTGTGACAAATTAAAACCGTACTGCATTTGTGTAACAGTTGTATCGATGGGTACCCTTGAAAACCATTGTGAAACAAGAACATAATAACACGTTGAGTATCATATGAAGCAGACGAGGTTTCAATCGAGGTGTCTCGGGATAACCAAATGTTCTTTGCAGATGTTACTTCAGGGGCTCCGTACTTTTAACTTCATATATTAGTTGCTTCATGACGTTTCGGACATCACCAAAATGTGGACGGAAACATTTTGCATGTTGTTTAATTTTATCGTGTAGTAAAATGTGGCTGAATGGACATGCATCTGATTTATATTTTATTTGATACAACTCTGAAAGTATTGAAAAGGCACACCACTTTCAACATTTGTTATTTAACCACAAACTATGCCACTCATAAATTGGTGTATAAATGTGGACGGAAATGTCCGAAACACTGGTCCAGTTTCGCAATAATTCGCAAATTCATCGATGAAATTTTCTGAAATATTTATGAGAGGGAACCTATAGCCACAAAGTTCAATCATGAAAAAAATTGGAGTAATCCTCTTTTGGAGTTGAGAAAAGATCAAAGTTCAAATTGTGCAGTTTGAAAATGGCAACATTTTCCGTCCACATTTCGGCACTTCTAGGAGTATAGCATACCATATGCATATCTCATGAAATTTTCTATGCTATGGTAGGTACAGCTAGGTGGACTCTCTCCATGGGGATAATATTTGTATCTCTAGAATCTCTAATTATTTTGTCACAATGCTCCAAATGCCATTTATGCTAATTTGGGCGCTTTAACGTGAACAGACCCTTATATGTATTGTTTGTCACATATTTGCATGCTTACTGTTTATTCAATATTTTTATTGTTTTATTTTTATAATTACTCTTTTTCTTGTATTGGTTGATGCATATCTCACCAAAACGAGGCATTTTGGTTGAGTTGACCATAACATATAAAAATAATACGTTACTTGCTGACATTGTACTGTACACAGATAGATCTTGTATCAAAGGAGTAAAAGTAAAAGTAAACACAAAATTGCATTTGACCAATACACTACTCATCCATATTTACTAACCAGGTGAAATTAAATGAGATTTATTTGACAAGAAGATATCAAATTAAGCGGCACTTAACAGTAATGTACCATAAAGTAGACTGTTTTTGTTACGATTGTATCACATTAAGTTGCTCTAGTTGTTGTCCTAGAGGATCTAAACTGTGATTCCTAAACGTCATAAGACTGCCGTCTTGTTCGTAAATAATAACTTCTGAAGCATCCTGATTTGTCTCTGTCACAGATTCCAATATCTTGTTTACACCTTGAGTACTCTTCCAT
>KN883978.1:34104-44283 GCA_000934455.1 Apostichopus parvimensis
TAAATATTGCAGGCAAGTAAATAAAACTTAGTAATAGTTAACGTATATAGTGTCGATAGATAGACACCTTTTCCAGTTACATAAACATTGCTCCGCAAATTAGAATAGCTATCAAAGAAATGAGACATTGTAGTCCGATCTTAACTGCTGCCAGATAGCACGGGATAGCTAATGCGACCACTCCATATTTACAGTATAACAGTAAAACAACACAGGCTAAACACTTAAATATTATTACTTGTAAGCATATACTTCATATTCTAGCCTACCTTCTATTGTGTGCATATTTACACAAAATAACAAATATCGCAAGTGGCTGGCTGTTTTTAAGTTTTCCGTTGGAAGTCATAGTAATCATAATCAATCTTTTTCTCATTTTCAGGTTTTTTCATCTTCAGCTGCCAACTTCCGTCTCACCTGAGGCATTTGCAAACATAATGAAGACTCGGAATATTAAAGGTAAATAAAAGAGAATGGACAGTATTAACTGATTACATTTTGTTTGTTCATCTCATTAAGTAATGTTTACCAACTGAAAAACTATCAAATATGACATATGTAAAGTAAAGTATATCTAAGATACATTCCGGATGAAACATTCAGATGTTAACAAACTGACTTTCAACAGCATAGAGCAGCGATATGTATTTAGCTATTTATTGTGATACCAAAATATGTGTATTTCATTCTCTTAATCTTTTCATGTAGTTTGTTGGCGTCCGTTTGACATCGACTTTCATTTGGATCTTCAGAATGGTCACTGGGAGGTAAGGGTTTGAGTGCGTTATTTCATCTTCTAAGATCCATAACTAATGTTATGCAGAAGATATTTTGAGTATATACATGTTTGCATGTTTGTTATACCTTGCTGAAACGCGTGAGTGACACTTTAGTGTGTGTGCACGTTTATCAACAAGGGAATAATTGATCAATGCCATACTTGGTGGGTGGGTGGTCCATAATGAGTTGATGAACCCTATTGATTTCATTGCTCATATCATGAATATTAATTTTTTCACAAAGTCAAACGTCAAAATCTTCACATTTTGCATATTTATGAGAAGGCAGGGCTGAGTCATTTTTGTAACAGAAATGTGTATGCACAATAACTAGAACAACAAGAGAATTATTGATCAATAAAATATTTGGTCGGTGGGTGATCCATAATGAGTTGCTAAACTCTATTGATTTTGCTGCTCATATCATGAATACTATGAGGTATTAGGGTCAAATGTCAAAATCTTCAAGTTGCAATAACTTGGCAACCACAAGTTGGAGTTTCTTCAAACGTGGTATGGTGATATTGGTAGACCACTTGTACATGCTGATGTGTCTTGTAATTGATACCATGCATATTTATGAGGAGGTGAGCGTTAGTTTACATACATATTTTACATAATTGTGTATGCACAACAGATAGACAAGGGAATGATTGATCAATAACATATTTGGTCGATGGGTGGTCCATACCAATTAGATAGGGCAGATTTCACAGTTTGATGGTCCAAACCAGCATAGTCAGTTTGAAGTACATTGGATTACTGTGTGTTCTAAATGATTACAAGTCTTTGTCATTAATTTGAACAACACATGCATTTGAAATAAAAAAGATAATATTTTGTATTTTGTTCAATTTTTTTTCTTTGAAAAAAATGATGAAAGTTTTTTTTTGTACAAAAATGGACGGACTCAACTTCCACAAATAGGTGCTGCTAACATAATTGGTATATACATTGTGAGAATAAAGAGCAATTGAAATAAATTTTGCTCATTCAATGAAGATAAGAATTATGTATAAAATAAGAGGTGTCACTTTGTCTTTATTGGTTTTTTGTACTTTGTGGATGTATCTCAATAAGTGACAATTTCCCAGATTATTTCCGTCCAAAATATGCCAAATAATGTATGCCTTATTTCTTGTCAACACAATTTAAAAAAATACGGTTTTGTTGTGTAAACATTGCTCAAGTGTATCTAATATAAAAACAATAAAATATCCCCGATCAAACTTAATCTCCCGTAATTGTGTAGTGTTTTACAAATCACACGTTATGTCCGTCCAAAAGGCCGTTACGTGCGACATGATACATCGTCACGGATATAAACATCGTATGGAAATTAATTTGTTCAGTGCACCCTCCACAATCTGCCTCTGATTTCGCGCAATTGGTAAACACCAGCGCTAACTTTCTAAACCAACACTTTCGTTACTATATGTTACGGTAAAGAAATTCCGTCCCATGTGTTACGTGTGCAAAAGTGTTACGTGCGCAATACTATATCTTACAAATCTTAAGCTCAAAACAAGAAACAAGTACGAATCAGCTAATTTTTTTATTTCTTTAGCATCTTTTTTATCGTAGTTGACATACCACACATAATAGTGTTAATGGTGAGATGTAGGCCATTACATCGTAATCGACCTAGCGCACGATATGTTTGGGGACAGATAACGCTAGGATAACGTGCGAGGGGACAGACATTGCGCAATATCGGGCAGTGCGAGTAACAAATGTAAACTTGAAACCACAGCATCAAGTTAGATCGTTGGACCATGTTTAGTATTCAGATGAAAAATTAACGCGTCTCCTATGTTTAAGTACACATTGTGAGCGATGTTTATGACTAAAATATAGTTTTTGCAAATGGCTGCCCTACATGCATTTGCACTTGTAGTACCAGTTTTTGTAGTTGAATTCCTCAGTTTGCAAGTTTGGGGTAGTAAATTAGTAGCCATTGCATTGTAACAAAACATAATGTGGGGGATGAGAAAGAGGGTAGTGGAAGCCGTGAAGGGGAAGTTGGCAGGGATGAATTCGTGCCCATTCATGAATATTAATGAGGTCACAGGGTCGAATGTCAAAATCTTCAAATTGCAATAACTTGGCAACCACAAGTCTGAATTCCTTCAAATTTGGTGTGGTGATATTGGTAGACCATTTATACATGCTGATGCATGTTGTAATTGACATCATGCATATTAATGGAGGCGGGACTTAGTTTTTTGGTTTGTATGAACGATAACTCGACAAGGGAATGATTGATCAATAGCATACTTGGTGAGTGGGTGGCCCATAATAAGATGAACCCGATTGAATTTGGTGCTCTTTCATGAATATTAATGAGGTCAGAGGGTCAAACATCAAATTGCAATGACTTGTCAACCACATGTCAGATTTCTTCAAACTTGGTATGGTTAGATTGGTAGGTAGCCTATAAACTTGCTGATGTGAATTTCACCTCATGCATATTGATGAGGAGGCGGGCTTAGCGTAATTTATGTAACATAAGTTTGTATGCACCATAACTTGACAAGGGAGCTATTGATTATTACCATACTGTACATAGTGATTTTGTGGCCTATAGATGAACACTATTAATTTTAATACCTACATCATGAGTAATTTAATGAGGTCAAAGGGTAAAAATCTTTATACTGCAATAATGTGGCAATCAAAAGGTGGAATTTCTCCAAAAAAACTTGATATGGTGATATTGGTAGGTCGCCTAGCTACACATGCTGATGTGTGATGCAATTAATGTTATGCACATTTATGAGGGGCATGGCCTGGCAATTAATTCTCTTGTTACTGTAAGGCTTTCTTACGAATTTCCCTGTGAATGGGTACACTAGTTTACACATTTAAACCAATGACTCCATCCATAAGTTATTTTTGAAATTCACACATAACTCTGTGTCCGTCCAATGGTTATGTGTGAAATTAAACAAAGTGTTTAATATTGTCATGCTACATATGCAATTTAAAGGCAGTTTTTGTTTTTACTTGTTATTTAGCAATGTTCTTAACATCTTTTAACACAAATCAAATTCTTTTCTCTTCTTAATATGTTATTAAGGGAAATTTTACTTGATAATTTACCATAAATGTCCGTCCATGTCGGATGTTACAAGTTAAAAATCAATTATACAATTCTATAACATCAATTCAGTCAATTAAATGCAGTAATTAAAGGTGAATTCAATATGCCTGCAATCTTTATATTACATTTTCCCTTTTACTGTTGAATTCATTTGCAATATGGTGACAGTCAGACACCACTGATTCAGTTCGAGTGTGTGACTTTTTCCATACACTTGCTGTTCTACCCTTGCAACATATATCTGTAAGTTAGATAGACATAAAAATTAGGAATGGATGAAACAGAATCAAGCAGTTTGCATAACCATTCTGAATGTTTTCAAAACAATGCTTCCGTCCAATGGTTATGTGTAAAATCCACACATACTGTAACTCTGTGAAATTCACACATAACTGTGGTGTCCGTCCAATGGTTATGTGTGAGATTGAACAAAGTTTTTGTATTGTTAAGCTGATTATGCAATTTAAAGACACTTTTTGTGTTTATTTGTTATAAAGCAAATGTCCTTAACACATTGCAACAAAATCAAATTCTTTTCTCTTCTTATTAATTTTTTAAGTGAACTACTAATTGATATTTTACCATAAATGTCCGTCCAATCACATCCATGTCGATTGTAACAAGCAAAAATTAAATTTCGAATTTTTAAATAATATCTTTATACTAGTTATAGTCTGCAACATTGGTGCATTCCATAACTGAAGAATTATGGGACTAGGCCTTTCCTTGTATATCCTGGGGAATAAAAAGAGGGAAGGGTGAGATTCGATTGGATTGTGACTTTGTGTGACTCTGCAATTTAGAGTAGTAAATTTTCCAAAATTTACACCATATTTTATCTTCTACATTCCATTTTCACTTCACTGAGATGTCAAAGAATAAAAAACATGTGTATTACATAACTTGAATCAAACTTAATTTTTTTTCATACTGTGGGAGCTTTTGGACCATCTGATTGTGAAATCTGCCGTATGTTAAAATCCACAAGACTGTTTTGTTACTCTAATTAAAGCATAAGTACTCCCTCAACTACCTTATGTACATCACACATTTCCACTCATCCGTTTTAATTTTATAACCATATCAATTTTTCCGTCCATGTGTGTGTTGTCCGAAACACCAGTGATGTCCGAAACAAGTTTTAATTAATATTGCTGTATGTTGCTTGAAAAAAAGACACAATAGATGAGCACATCATATATTATGACAAGTTCTATTGTTACAAACATACATACTGCACTAATCAAAACTGTTTCCATCTTTACCAAATATTATAGCAAAATAACCTTAAAAGTATGTTTCGGACATCACCATGTGTTTCGGACATCACTTTTGTGAATCCAACATATTGTAAAACAGCACTAGTTTCAACTGAATGATTCAATTGGTTGATTTCAGTGTGCTAGAATACACTAAGATCCTACAACAGAATGCTTCTTAATTTTTGGTGTCATTTGACCAACATGTATTCATCTTTTGATGACTTGTGACAAGTCTAAAATGATATTCTACATATTTGGGTATGAATGTACTGGGAACATCAAATTACTTGGATTTTTCTAGAACTGACATCATTAACACTACAATTTTCCATCATTTCGTACTGAAGAAGTAAAAAAAAAACGTTTAGTGTATCAGGATGCCATCACAGTATACAGTACATTAGAAAGTAAAGCTGTAATTGTCTGCTATAGCTTGAATCAAGCTATTTGTCACAACCATAGAAAGCCTATTTATAGGCTAGAAGTACATCAAAGGGCACGTGGGTACCATGCATGGACTGTCATGTGATGTGTTCCAGCTTCCATGGTGGTACCAATTTGATATTTCCCAATATCATATTGAGAATTGTAAAGTTAATTACACACAATTGGAATAGGCCTAGACGAGTTTTGTAGCAAGTAGCTCATGTTTCTATCACATCGGTCTACAGCATAGTACAGTAAGTCAACGTCACTTTGAAAAACTGAACACCGTTCAGTGTCGTCTGTCGCTCTATATGTATGGAATCAGTGTGCATCTATAACACCCTATGTCAGAGCAGTTTAACTGTTGATGGGAACTTGATGGTTGTCAAGAAAAGCTACCAGTACTTTGGGAAGATGTTAGCTAAGTAGTAGGACCGTGGAACGTGTCTGGTGATCTAATCTATAAATGTTGGTCAACGACTATAACTATAATGTTAAGACCTACAGACATTGCTAGGTAACTGTGTGTTGTCTGCTGCTCTAAGCCCAAATATACATTTACTGTACTAGTTAGTAAATCACAATGGGCAATGTGGAGATTAATGCAGTATATCAGATTATTAGTACCACCTGGAACACACTACAGTACATGACCCTCTTTGACTGGTACGCGGATTTACTGTGTGATGAAACCTCCAGGTTTACTCGATGGTGTCAACAGTATTGACCATGTTTTCATTCCGAGTTGCTTCAGACTTCAGAGCTTTAGCGATAAGTATATAGATATTTATCATTATGAAAATTAAAGATAAAGCTGAACAATTTGCTGAGCTGCTGTATACCATAACATCTAGGCCTTATACTTAAATGTAAGTTTAGGCCATTTAGCTTACAAAGTAAATCATTTAATTCATATGTAACAAGGAGTATATGTACAAACCATGAATACTTGTTTTTCACATTATAATGGCCAAGGCATAATGATGAATCTCAATAAAGAAGGATATTTAAACTAGTACTTATAGTACTACTAGTATAGGCTACTACTGTTGCTTAGCTGGGCCAGTGGAAGCAATCTTCAATATTGGCAGATCCAGCTCAAAGGTGCATAGGGAGGGGGTGGGAGCGGGTGGGTACCATTTGAAGGGATGCAAAATAGTTGCTATTGCTGATATTACAAAATAGGACCAAGCATTCTAGTGGAGTTTAGGATATGATACCTCCCCCCTGAAAGTTGTTTAAATAGTAGACTCAATGATACTAGCTACAACAGGTGGGTGCCAAATTAGCTATGTAGGGGTGTCTCCCGTGTACATCGCTGTTATTAAATAGTAAATATTTGCTGTTTGTTTCAATTATTGCAGACTTCATCTAGGTAATGATGGAAATGTGGAAACCGTAAAAGTTAAAAAGAATTCTATAACCCTTTTGGGGGGAAATTTCTTTGCAGTCAATAATAATACAATTTTCTGCAAAATAATGTATAAGTTGATGTTTCTGGGAAGTGTTGGTGAATGCTGGCCAATGCAAATGGTATGCTGGACAAGTAACGAATGTGGTGAAGCAGAGATTAACTTTATGCAAATGGTGATCAATGAATGGTCACTATGTGGAGTGTTATGGAGTGTTAGCTCAGTGGTTAACGCCGGTGCCTTTCAGTCATGAGGTCCCGAGTTTGTGTCACTCCAAGATTAATGTAGGTCATTAAGTTACAGAGTTGTTGAAAATTGACAATTTATAATCATCGTAGTTAAATATGAATCTAAGTGACTGACTTCGGTCAGCTTGCGGCTTTGATAAGCCAATGATGGCTTCTTCGCGAGTTCCTGCTTGCAGGAAAACTAAACTACATGTGTGTATTCTGGATATGTATGAATTGATATGTAGTAAACAGTGATAATTCATTAACATTAAATGGGGTTATCATTTACACCAGCCTTCAGATTTTCACTTATCACCTATCTTTTCACCTATCAGCTCTGTCCAGATGTTCAATTTGAAATATGTGCCTCAGGGCATTTGTTTTCCCAAGAATTTACAGTGCCATTATTTTTCAGTACACCTTGTTGATTTCCCAGTCTATGGTGTTTTTAAAATATAGTTCTATCCAATCCATTAATGTTTCAAAAAAGGAAATCAGTTTTATTCACTGTTTGCTATACTGGTAAGGTCAAACTTCTTTTTCTTATCTGTAGCACTGATAAATAGTTTAGTGGTCCTTTCAATATTCCTCTATAGTTAGGTCAGATTGCACATGTCTTGTATGGCTGAGATGACTTATCAAAAGTAATCTGTACATTAGCTTTACTGAAGAAATTTATAAAGAAAATCATAGCAACAGTTACGATGAATTGTACTTACCTTATCTCTCAAAGTACTTACGTACTTTTATCCGTGATTTCAGAGGGGAAAAAGAAAGATCAGAACAAAATACACACACTTTATATATAATCTACTTACCTCATGACTGGATGCAATGTTAATGAACATGATAGTATACTTCTGCTTGAATGTGTCATCGCTCTTGCAGATATGGATGGTGTCTGAACACAGCTGACGTAGAGTGTCGGTGTTATCAACCTGAAACCATATAATTAATATTATATTTGTGTGCGTAGTGATGAAGAGAGAATGCAGTGTTATCATTTCAGTTCAATCAACAATGCGCTCATATTTATCGACTGGGGATACGAAACTCACGCACCAAATGTAAGAACAACAAATACTTGAGGCAATTTTTTAATGGAAGTCATTTGATTCACATTTAATGCAAGAAAAGTTCATCTCAGTTCTTTTTGATCAAGTGACGGGGTATATCTTATAATGCAAGATAAGGGGTCAAATTAACGTTTTGTTTCTTTGGTGAAGAGATAACGTATCCATTAACTATTGTCCACTTCCTTACTTTTCTAAAAATACCCTGAGTATACCAGTCATCACACACATATTGGCCCTGTACAGGTTGTAGTCGGGTTGTAATGTACAAGGGAAACAGTCGGACTAGCATGGGTAACCATCTTTGATCACATGAAGTGTTGTCCTCTCTGCCCATATTCACCTCAAACAGGCATTTCCATGTAGAATTGCAGTGGATCCAATATGGGCAAACCAACGTGAGATAGTTATGGGTCCTAAATGGGTCCCACATGAACATTCGTTGAGAGTTGATGTTTCTTTGTGGATCGTGTATAAAAGGGAAGTGGTGGGTTCTCTGTGTGGCTAAAATAGGGCCAATATGGCAATCCACGTGTGGAATATTATGTCTATCCAACATATTAATGTTATTTTTATTTGGTACGTATAAAACAAAATCAGCTTGAGTCACATCGTTGGGCGGAAATACCATACAGTGATAGGAAGAGAACATATTGCTTTACATCAGGCAAATCTCATTTATATATATTCAATTGCCAGACATCAAACACTTTTGGTTTTCTTCCCGTTTCCATTGTTGCAGTATATAGTTTTCATAATGACGAGCACTTTGTTTTACCAAATGGAACCACGAGATTGTTAATGTAAACAGATTTCCAAGAGAAAGGTTTCTAACCCACCTTCGAGTATAGTTAATACAAATCCCACATGGTAAAAATGACAAAACAATACACAACCTGCAAGAAACAATAGCAATACCAATAATATGAGAGCAGAATCCATGACTTTGAGTTCATAAAACTTGGCCACATTTCTTTTCTGGTATGATATTTGTTAATTTTTTGGTGTTATTGTTTATAATGTAGGTAGTTGTTGTCCTTAGTTTCAAATTCATAATTTACAATTATTTTAAATGTTCTATATGTTACTACCATTGTCAACTGTAGGCCCTTTAATGTAACAAATATTTATGAGAATAATTGCACGTGTAAGTCCATGATATCCATTTCAGAGACATGAATACAGTTTTAACGACGCTCAAAGCTTAAACTCTTTTTAGCAGACGTGATTGAAAAAATCTTTAAGACGCTTTCTGATTGGTTGACGACCAGACATCCGTCACCTTGCCAAGCGAACGGTTGGTAACATTTTGTTGCTAAAATGTGTAGTTGTGTATACTAAAACCATAGTTTGTATATGTGACACTATGTGTAAATGATGGAAACCACAGTTAGTTTGCCCAGAAGTGGCGGTCAGAGATTCCTCAAAGGAACTCTTAGCGGATTCAGAGACTGCATTTGTCAGGTTTCGTGGAACTAGAAGGTACCGATATGACAGCCCCCTCTGTTGATTTAGTGCATGTCTGGTGACCCCCATCGTGTACACACCATACTGACCATTGGGCGTATTTTCAACCGTCCGACATCAAGAAGCATGGGTGGATATACCTCATTGCAGAAAGCTACACAGAACTCATCTCATTCCTGTTTTTAGTTCCTTGCATATCCCTGTTCTCCATTTTGATAAATTTTCATAATGACGAGCACTTTTGTTCACCAAATGGAACCACATGATTGTTAATGTAAACAGTTTCTTGGTAGAGAGTGCCCTGTCTTTCGAATTTGTCCTTTATATTTGCCAGCACTAGTTAATGTTCATGGTTTGGGAGAATAACATCCATACATATAAATTAGTAAATGTACATAGTAAACATTTATATCTATGCATATACATA
>KN883978.1:80294-93292 GCA_000934455.1 Apostichopus parvimensis
TAAAAAATTGCCCTGGTGGCTTCTAATGACCTCTGACCTCTACTATAATCAATGGGATTCATGTACTCATTTTGGCAAACCTATATGCATCACATATGAGATTCATCTAACTTTCACCCTTTAAGTTAGCATATTTACAAGGTTTTAAGTGTTTGGCCCTTGTTAACCTCAAATGACATTTGACCACTAGCACAATAAGTAGCCTTCTTCTGTTCACTATAAACAACAACACACCAAGTTTATGAGGTTAAACAGACTTTCAGCTGAGCTGGTATGAGCCAAATGGTGTACCACCAAAGAATTTTACTTAAAATATAATTAATGATTTTGCTTACCCGGCTGATCATTTATGAATGCTTGAAGGCAACTAGTCACCGTAGTAGACCCCGTCCTCGAAAAGCAATGGCAACAGAAAGATAGCTAAGTTCTTCTTTTCATCTGTAAAAGAGATTAAGGCAAGAAATGAGAATGCTTGCAGGTATAAACGACAAAAACATTAATTAGACATACTTTTGTCTGACCATATAATACTTCAAGGACTGAGGATAAAATTCAAGGGATCTACACCGCCCTAAATGTGCCCCACAACTTTATGCGCATACACATTAATAACAGCTACATGAAAGTTAATGTGGCATGTGTACTCATAGGCGACCTACAAATTTGTATTAGAAGACTTAATTACCTACCCTACACACTAATTTCAAGCCAAATTTTATAAGATTTTGAAGGAAAAATATGAAAAGCCCATAGTATGTGCTAACCTTTCATTGACACAGTCGTAGTGAAATCTGAATACAATTGTCCAAAGATTTTTGGAAAAATCAATTTTTAGACGTTTTAACATGATTAATCTTCCTGCTCATAAAACATCTTGAGAAGAGTACACAATTTCTTTTCCTCAGCATTGGAAAAGTATACATATAAGGAATCCAGCTTCAGTTCATTGGCCATTTTCAAGTTTGTGACAGTAGAATTAATCCAAATATTAGATTCAATTGAGCATTAATAAGTAAACAAGGCTAATAATGAGGTTTACAGTAATTACTCCTGCTGACCAAAAAACATTTCACTTGTTGAGAAATCAACAGGAATTATTCAAACCCTATGTAGAACCTACAAACAACACTGATACATGTCCAAGTGACTGTCATTGAGTTAATATTATAACAGGGCTGGGTCTCACTTCAACCACACACAAACCCGAACGCGACTACAAAAAAAATAGTAGCCAATTAATCATATTGAGTGCAACGTTTGGAGAAATTTTGCAGAAAGGTTCATAAGCCACCATTTGACATTAACCGGATTTGGTCCATTCAGATCAGTTGATTTAAACCTATGAAGCGACTTTTTTTCTAACGAGAATGTTTCTTCTGCCATCGATAGTATCATTTAAAAGAAGTGTGAACAAATACAATTCTGGAGCATTTTAGTGCTAAAGTGTTCGAACTTCGAAGGGTCCATTATTATTCTACTGTATGTACGTACTACTACTAGCATTAACAACGTACCTGTAAGTCTAACATTAGATCTAAGTTATAACAGGCTAGGTCTAACGTTAAGCTAATAAGGGTTCATGTGGTCATTTGCCGCATAAAATTTAAAAGAAAAAACAGTGTACAATTTATGATTTACAACGCAAATATGCTACAATGAAACCTTGTCTAGCCAAGATATAGGCTAGAGAGACCTGGTGCATACGCATAGCTTACCGTAAGTTGATGAGGATCTGCATTACACAGGCATTCGCAACGTTAATACAATGTGAGTAACTTAGGCCTAGTTACACACTTTCGGGCGCGCCTGTGGCGCCTGTCAATCGCTTCACTACAAGCTAGCCTAACGTAATACAACTATGCTGGAAATAAAATTAGTATTAGTAGCCTTTACGTATGCCTGGTATAGCCTACATGTACCACCGAGAGAACGATGTTCGATGCACAAACCAAGCAGAGGATTGTTTTTCTTTATGCTCACCTTCAAATGTAGCTTATAACTCTGGCATTTCCCACCTCTTGAGTACTGCGCTAACAAATTCGTCAGCCATTGTGTAAGTTATAACACGTTCACTATATACGATCTACTCATGATGCATGCACATCGCGCAGAGTACCAGTATAGTAATGGCGCAAAAATGCTGGTTTTTGCACAAGATTGGGCAAATCAAGCTTGTTTGCCCAACAGAAAGTAACAATAAACTACATCTTAATTTTTGCACAACAAAGTTTACCCATATCAGTTGTGTAATTTCTTTTACTCGGTTGTTGGTTAATATTTACGCATATTGGGCAATGCTTTGTTTGCTCAACCAGTTTTGTCCAACAGTTTTTAGAGTGTACTTATACCATTCTAACGATTTAAAACCTGGCCGTTACATCACTGTATATCGTTATTCTGTTCTGAATAATAATGAGGGGATAGAAGGTCAATAAGAGACAGGTTTGTTTTGTCAAAAAGATCATTTATTGGGCTTACTAAAATATCAACGATATTTTATATATTCTACGACAAATGCAAAGACAGCTTTCAAATACCCCAATCTAAAAAAAAGAGAAACGAATACCCAAAAATTGTGATACGAAACAGTCAACTTTATCTGAAAAAGATCATTCTCTTTATTTTACGTTTTCCTGTTAATAGTTAATCACAAGGTCCATTACCCCGGTAAATGATAGCTGTTAATAGTTATTCACAAGGCCAATTACCTCTGTATAAGATAGCTGTTGATAGTGAATAACGAGGCCCATTGCCTAATACGATAGCTGTTAATAATTAATCACAAGGTCCGTTACCCCGGTATACGTTATATGTTAGTAGTCAATCACAAGGCCCATTAACCCTGTATCGATAGCTGTTCATAGTCAGTCACAAGACCCCGTTACCCCGGTATACGATAGATGTTAGTAGTCAATCACAAGGCCTATTAACCCGGTACACGATAGCTGTTAATCACAAGGTCCATTGCCCCTATATACGATAAGTAGTCAATCATAAGGCCCATTACCCTGGTATACGATAGCCGTTGATAGTGAACATAGACTTTGTTATTGTCTTGTCTGGTATGAAGGAGAAGCGATACAAAACATGGAAACAATATTCATATATTGCTTCATTGCTTCCCCAGTGCACCACCTCAAATTACCCTGATGAAACCAGAAACCAACTTTGGTTAATCATATAAATTTTTAGCGAGTTTGACTAAATTACTTGCAGAAATGACAAAAATATATACAGATATTATGAGAAGACAACTTATTGATATTTCGCAGGCCATTAGGTTACAACAGTGTTTATTACGTTTACATGCGTATAGCAGTGTCTTTCAAGTTTGTTCATGAGATCAATCCTTCAACTTTCTCATCACATACGGCAATCTCACCCACTGCTGACACTATTTGTCGCCCATTGGTGATGGTAATTTTCCCGGTAATAACGCGTTAACAATTTAAAACATGCATGTTGGTTAATTTCCCTTCAAATTAATGTAAAAGGGACCGATATTTGAAGATTGGTTCAGTAAACGGTATATGTGGCTTTAACTACTCTTTGAAACATCAACAAGATTGGAAAAAATAAAGCAGTGTTGAGACCGGTTCATTGTACCTCGTGTTTATTGCGTAATAGTTAGTTGATATGTTTACTCGTAACTGATCACACAAAGAAGTCGCGGGGCCATCCATCCCCATCCCTCCCTCCTCCTCTTACAAACAGAAACTAAAGCAAACAGTTCTTAAAATAAACCAAACAATATTGTGTCAAATCAGATACGTATAGCCACAAAGGTAATAAAGTATGATCGATTGAGCTCAACACAGGCAGATGGAGAGGGCGCTCCTGCTCTCGTTTCATTAAATGCAATTATTATTATTTATTTTTAGGCTTATCTTATTTTCACTACATTTTCACTATAAATCATCTGCTATCTCATAAGCTTCATGTAATTTACGCTGTATCTGCGGATTTATTTTAGTATTCCAACATAATAATACATGTACATTAAATACATTATGTACACCACAGTGACTGCATATGATAATTGTAACATAAACTAAAGGTAACACCTATAAGGTTCATGAGGTATCTTCCATAAGTAACATTTTAAGGTATTGCAGATGTTGAGAAATTCCGACCAGTTTGCGTTAAGAAAAATGTAGGGTGCCGTATAGTTTACAGTGAAATATTTACAGTTAGACTTTGATATAATTAGTTACACATTCATGTAAACTATGTAGTTAACTATTACATCTGACCTCTAGTTTAGGGTCAATATGATATTTGCGAGGAACATTGTTCCTATCAATTCTAGTATAATGGTGTACTGGCCACGTATGAACTCAACCTTCAAACTGGTGAGTACAAAGTGGTTTACTTCTCGTTTCATTAATACATTATTAAAGTTTAATCAGCAGTTACCAAATATCGGTGTCAAAGATCATGCTATTATCTGTCTGTAAAGTGAGCGTTGTATGTAGCAGTATTTTCAGAGCAATTAGATGACACATAATATATATCATTGCTGAGTATGATTTAGCAAATCACAGTATAAATCCAACATGACTTCCAAACCCATATTCGCGTAAAGGTAATGCTGTTTTGCCGTACTATAGTACACGCATATACGTTTCCCAACTCCTTAATATTGCACTTGGGGGTGGGGGGAGTGGGGCTGGAGGAAAGAGGATAAGGGACGAATTGTGGAGTATTTGTATATATTATAAATGATGTAATCTAAACATAATCTCTTTTCTCACCCGTCGAAGTACGCCCATCTCACAGGTTGATAACCTTGAATACACCTATACGTTAAAAAAATCACTTGGGTTTGGGATATCCACATATTCTGCTATAATACTTAGTCATTCATATGGAAATTATAAATTGCCGGCACGTAGAAAAGATCTTACGTACTAAGAGTGAAGAAAATGTACCCCATGGGCAGCACCTTATTTGTATTTAAAATGTCTTGATTTCGTGGCATTGCTAACTCATCATCGAGAACTAGAATCAACTTAGTTTTATACAAATTAAGCACTATGTGCCATAATTACGTTCGCGTAAACATGTCACCGGAAGAACCTGTCATATCTGGTATTCTGAATGCCGACCAACTGTAAAGCGATACGTAGTGATTAGAAAGAAGAAAACATGGTGTAAGAAATTGATAGTCGGAATACAACTGCTAATATACATAATAAATTTACCCAGAATAAATAAAATCAAAAGAGCAAACCATCCTCATTAATACAACTAACATAGAGTAGCGAAGAGTACAACAATCTTTACAGTACTCATCACAGTAACAGGCCTTTAGCTATACCCAGGCAAAAGGTCTAGAAGAAATTTTAATCGTTTCCTTTTTTTCCGTGTCACCATTGAGGAATTATGTTAAGGGTAGCGCTCTATTACTTTCAATACAACATCCCTAGCGGGCTATGCCACTGGTTACATCCAATGATATGTACGTGTCCGTACGCTACGGTAAGGCTTGTGTAACACAAGTTATATAGAACGGTTTCTTTAATAGCTACGAGTAAGTACTACTGCTCTACTACTACCGATATTATTACAAAGATAAGAGGACGATAATACAACAATGTCTAAACATTCGTGCCACATTATGTCTCATAACTTACCACAAATATGATAATCAGTGTGATTGTTCAACCATCAAACGACGACGGTGTATCACGTTACAGATATTTGTTGGTATCTTCTTTCTCAAAAGGCCCCTGTATGTGATATCAGCCCAAATATACCCCCCGTCCCTTGTCATTCTGGTCTCCAACTTGGAAGTATCATTCCTGTATGGTATTGTTATTGCATGGGTGTGTGGGAGAGGTGTGCACCCAACCTCACATGCACCGACCATTTCTTTTCGTGCCATATTATTAATAGTATGTGTTATTGACTCCACCAACAATAAACAAAAGAAATCATTTCATTTCTTTAACTTGAAATGAAAAAAAAAAGTACTTTTCATGTATGTGCATTATAAAACAGGTAAATGGAACGATGCAATTTATATTAATCATTAAATATTTCATACCAGAATTGTTCTTGCTGAAGCATCCGTGCATGTATACAAACATGGAAAAACGTACTAACAAAAACAAAAGGACAACTATGCACATTAATTCAAAGCCGTTATTGTTGCGTTGGTAATATAACTATAGTCATTGTTGTCTCTTCACGATTGATATTCTTGTTGATCTGCTCATATCAATGATGACTGTAATGTTTAACGAATTTGATTTAGTGTATTGTATAGTATACTTGTAATTACTGGTTCTAATTTAACCAAACAACATTTTCCTGTTCGACTAATGACTATTCCAGTGATGTTGATGACGTCATATATTAATTGTCTGGTTATTTTCTCTCTTTTATATCATAACATCACCGTGATACTGGACAAGAGATAACAGATGCAGAATATGGTGCTGAGGTAGGATGTGAAGTATTTTGAATTACAATACTCACGCTCTGTGGTTTGATCTTACTGGACTCTAGAATATAGACAGGAGGTTGTCATGTAAAACAGTTTGCACAATTTGATTTCGGTGCGAGTTCACATATACAGTATGTTACCAGAGGGATCGGAGTAGTGAGGCCTTCTATATCATCTAGGTGACATTAGGAAATACTGGTATTGTGTAAAGTAATACTACCGTTTCCGAGTGTCAGCTTTACTGTTTTGAACGTGGACATATTTATTTAGTTTTCTTTATTCGGTGGAGGGGGTGAAGTATCATTAGAACTAACTAACGGAATCTGCAAAGGAACCATAATGAAACAAAATAACACAAAGTATAACTTGTAAACGTCCTGGCAGAATTAAAATAAAACGGGTCCCTGAGTATTATCTTCCACACCCATCCCACCAACAACAAAATAACGCCAAACACACACACCTAAATAATAAAAAAAAAAAAGAAGACACAAATAAGTGAATCCAACCATCAAGCTGTTAACTTTACCGACAATCCGTGTAAACGATTTACTGAGATATTGAAACGAATGGACAATAATTCGAATTATACTTGCGCTGAAATAAATCAATAGAACAATTCAGTAGTTTCAAACTATTTCAATTTAGAGATGCTGATGAAACCTAAATGTTTCGTCGTTTTCGTTTTCATTCAGGATAGAAAATGTATTGTTAAGTCCAAGAAGGCGTTACACAGACGATCAGTCGTTACGTGGAAACATTTCTCTATGTATAATAATTACATTATAAATAAGCATTCCGCGTTACATTGGTCACATATGATGATATCAAACAGAGACGTGAGAGTAGCGATAAAGCTACGATGACCACAAAATCTAAACTATCCTTTGCGAATAAAACATTAACTGTCGATGCGCACATTATAGTAAGCAAATACTGGTTACCAGATTTAGTTTTCGGTAGAGGACCGACGCAATCTATGATCACTCTACTAAAAGGCTCTTCAAAAGCGGGAATTGGTTTAAGTGGTGCTGATGGGATCGTTTGATTCGGTTTACCCAATAGTTGACATGTATGACATGTTCTACAGAAATAAGAAACATCTTTCTTAAGATTTGACCAAAAGAAGTGATTCAAAATACGATTGTATGTTTTGTTAACGCCAAGATGACCAGAAAAAGGCGTCTCATGTGCCAAACTTAATACATCAGACCTATAGATTTTAGGAACGACCACTTGGTGATAAACTCGCCACTCATCAAAGGCGGATACCTCTGGTGGTCTCCACTTTCTCATTAATATACCCTTTTCAAGGTAAAAACAAACCGGGACGTTTTCTGCTTCGTCCTCGGTGATTGCCTTGTCGCACAGCAAGGTTAGTTCAGGATCTTTTTCCTGCTCTAACAGGAGTTGTTCTCTTGACAGGGAATCATAAGAGAACTCCTTAAAAGGAACAGAGTTTGACTGTTCTGGGTTCGCACCGTTTGGTAACGAACTTAGGGGACCCAAAGGAGGGTCGGGATCATTATAAAGGCGACCCAAAAAGGTATCAGCCAAATTAAATTCCGCTTGGGAATTATGGAAAGCCTCTTTTGGAGGACATTTCTTAGGAGACTCCCTATGTTTGGAGTTAGTTTCGTTTGAAAAGGAAGAATGATCCGAATTTGAAACTTCTTGAAGTTTTTGAGACATAGCGCGAGTCACAGCACATGCAGGGAAGAGATTGGGAATTTCTTTCTGTAACTGCTCTGTGTTATCACAAGTGCTCGGCTTGTCAGTGACAATTGGATTGACTATTACTCTACCACCTGCCAAATCATTGCCCAATAGAAACTCCACCCCTTTTGCAGGAAGATAAGGTCTAACACCTACCATAACCATACCCGATACAATGTTTGATTGAAGATGGATGTTATGAACTGGCACAGGAATAGAAATACACCCCACCCCCTGAAGCAATACATCTCCGCCAGCTGATGTTTGTTCAGACAGTGGCAATATGCCTTCCAATAGCAGAGATTGATCAGCACCCGTGTCCCGTAATACCCTGATTTTCACAGGCGGGAGATCCTCGTTAAGAGATACAAAACCTTCAGAGACAAATGGTAAAACTTCGTCTTGGATTTCATTAGTACGCCTAGTAATTTTGTCAGTTCTCACAGGTGTTACAAGCTTATGGGGTGATCTATCTACAATTGCTAATGCATTTGGTGACATTTCCCTCTCTCGTTCTCTCTTTCTAGCCAATTTGAAACAATTTGCCATTAGGTGACCTTTACTGCGACAATAACCTGCCATTACAGCAGCTTTAGATAAAGAATCAACTTGGCGTTCATCAAGGTGAACTCTAATTTCGATACTTAGACAGTTTTTGAACTCTTCAACCAGCATAAGTTGTCTCAGTTTCTCGAATTCCTGAACCTCTTTAGAAGAACACCAGCGGTTGAAATGATTTTCTTTCACCCGAGCAAATTCAACATAAGTTTGATTTGGTTGTTTCTTGCAATTTCGAAACTTTTGCCTATACGCTTCAGGTACAAGTTCATATGCATTAAGAACTGCTGTTTTTACAATATCATAATCAAGGCTATCTGCCAGAGATAATGCAGAATAAATTTCTTGTGCCTTGCCAACAAAAGAACTTTGAATTAACAGTACCCATTTATCTTTTGGCCATAATAATGAATGCGCCAATTTCTCAAAATGACAAAAGAAATTGTCTACATCAACTTCTTTAAACTTAGGAATTAGAGACAAATATTTACTGATGTATAAACCAGAAACCAGGGAAATGGGTGAGCCATGGTTTGTAGCCGATGATTTTAAATCTAATTCTTTCAATCTGATTTCTTTCTCAATTTCCATCAATTTAAGCTCTTTTTGGGCTTGTAGTTCTAATTTTCTCAACTCTAACGTGCTTGCACCCTCACTGAAGCTCACATAGGACAAATCCCCAAGTTCTGATTCCTCTAATTCATTTTCATCAACCAAATGTTCTGCTACTAACTTCTTAATTTCATCCTTTCTCATGTTCGTTTTGAAGTCAACTTGATAATGTTTGGCAATCTGAATAATGTCAGATTTCTTAAGGGAATTTAGCTCATCAATAGATGGCGATTCGATAAACTTTTTCAAATCAAAAGACATAATGAATGTCTGAATTAAGGAATTTCGTCTAATTCGAATTCCCGGATAGGCCCCCAATTATGTTACGTGACCGTTCTCAGACTTAATGTGGAGAACAGATCACGTGACATGAAAAGGAGAACACGAGGATGAAAGTAAGTTTAAAGCATTTAATAAGCTATTTACATGGCAGAACAAAGAATAAATATGAACATTATACATAAATATAGTTTCTTAATTCAATTAACGTCTTTCTGGACTTGGAGAGCCGAGGGGAGAGTTTCTGCTTAGTTCTTGAGTTACCTTAGTGCTAGGCGGATAGTGTCCAGGTTTGCTTTAGAAGTAGTTCGGCTGGATGTAGATAAAGTTCAGGTAGAGCGACGAGAATCCATTAGAGTGAGTAGGTCGGAGTTCCGACAAAAATATAGAGTTAAAATATATACTGTGTTTAAAATGGGCACAGTAATCAAGCCAAGGAACCATCATAGGTAACGGAGAAAACGGAGAGGGCGCTCAATCGGGCGTCTGCGGCTTTTATACCCGGAGTGTAAAGGAATGTTCCAGTAGGCTATGAATATTCACGAAGTCTGCGAAACACTTTGTTGGCGAGTTCCAGTTATGTAGAATGCGTGAGCGCATCTGGGATCGTAACAATCGGAAGACTCGGAGCCTTGAATGGTAACTTGCATTACGTAATAGGGTAGGTGAATAAGTTGGTTACATAACAGTATGTTTTGGAAGACATAAACTACGTTCATTGGAACAGGTGATTATTTGTGTTGATTGGTGTCTTATATATACTGGTGATGTTATGGTTTCGTTTAAATATTGCGTAGACTATAATGTTGTGATTTGTATTGCCCCGTCACATGTTTTAGAGGGCGCTAATGCATGGTTGGCCTTTACATGTGTTGATCTGTGTACTAGCCCATTTGCTTGATATGCTCTCCTCTCTCCGCGTGTGTGTAGGTCTAAGTTAATTTAGGCTGTAAATTGGAACATAGGACACGAGGTGCGTATAGCTGATGTACAATTCCAGGCGTCATTATAATACAAGGTTATGCAGAATAACAAGGAACATAACATTTACAGACTCTCAGTGATGTTTAGTGTTTTCTTTGTTGTTTATTTAAACGTTCCTATGAACAATTGAATCAAAAGATTATTGTTATCACCTGTTTATTTGTTAGAACAGCTATATGTCTAACTCTCCTTTAAAAATTACATTACATTGGATAGCTGAGTGGAAATAAATATATATATATATTGTTTGTGTATTTTTCATTTAAAAGCATTTACTCTATTTGGCTCATTTCAGATCGTGATATATCAAAAGAAATAAAGTTGAAAACATTATTAAAAGGCTAACCGATTCACTAATCACCTAATTCGAAATATGGGCAGACATTTCGTCCCAACAAAATGAAATAAAACGAAAGTGGAACATTAAACTATAATCAGCTTCCAAATCAGTAAATTAATAATCATCCACATAGAAAGTAGAAACGTTAATTAATATGAAATGAAGATATATGCAATAATTTATTCACAATTGATCAGTGTCTGCAAGAAAAAAGAGCAATGCCATTGATGAGAGAAATACAGTTCAAATAAGTGTTAAAAATAAGGACGATGTTTAGAAGCCATCAAGTCAAGGAGAATATAACATTTTATGTCAATATATCTATGTATTTATGTATTTAATTTACTGAAATTTCTAAACATCACGAGAACCGTAGAATTTCATATTCATTTGTTTTCCGCCTTAGCGAGAGTACGGTATTGTGATGTATGAATGTATGTCAGTTATACTAAAATGACACGCGCATAGCTAAAATCGGAAAAATGAAAGCAACCTTGGACAGATTTTTGAAGAAATGTGAATCATCGAAACAAATGCGCCCACAGATTTACATTGTATTCGTTACTATTTAGACAAAGAATAATGGTCAGTGGTTCATAATTGAATCATTATGTTTTGCTGTCGGCTCACGGTTCAATTTTTTTATAAATAACACGACGTTTACAAACACAATGTATAATATCTAAAAAGATCGAAATAAACATGTAAGATTAACATTTAGGGACCTGATAGAATTTCTATAAAGAAAAAGAGAAAATTCAACATAAAGCAAATGTGTCAATATTCATGTTGTTAACAATAATTGGTGTTTGAACCATGTTAGAATATCCACCACGGATATTTATGATATTTCTCCGTCATGTAGAGGGCGCCTATGTATAGTAGACCCTAACACATACCGAGCGTCAAGCCAAAACTTTTTTGAAGCCTATTTTACGTCCAGTTATCCGTATGTTGAGTAGGCATATCTCAATTTAGATCGACGGACGTGGGAGGAAAGTTACTTATGGTGTGTTGGTCTAGAACATGTTCCATGACCTGTAATGTTTACAAGTAGTTTGCGCTGTCATTGACATGGCTTCATAATAGTGCACACTGTTTTTACTCGTTGTCTCTCTTCTCCTTTGACTAAAAACCGGCATTGTTGAGTAAACTCGCAAACTTTGTTATTATCTTCCAGTCTTGGCTAACATCAAATGACAAACATAATAGAACAAACTCCAGCACATATTCTCACCGTGAATTAATGTGGTTTCATTCCCTACTTCGTTGTTAACGCCCGTCGGCATGATTGGAAGAGACGCCACAGAGACTAAAAATGTACCCTCAACAAGTAGTATCGGCCTATCCATTAAAATATATATAGTATTTTAAAATATATGAACACATATTAAAAATTATAATGATCAATTCAATTTAGTAGACAACATAGAGATAATAAAACATCTTTTTATCCTAAAGTTTTAACTCCCGTTAGAACTGTTTCAGTTCACCATTTGAGACAAATAAAGGATTTATCGTTGCCCGTATCCTCTCATTGTTCTGACCCGCTGTTGCTTTAATATAAAATAACATGATATTTCAATCTTGAATTAAAACCCGTCGAAAAGGATTTGAGTGAATTCTCCTCATCAGTACCCAATATGCATGGATTGTACTCAATGTTCCAAATAATAAAAGCACAAAACTATTTTGACGGTGACCTATGTTCTGAGGAGAAAAAATGATACTCTTAAAATTGCACTCCTCAATACACGTGAGACATATCTTTTTATTAGGCATCATTTAAACAAAAGTATTTTTAAAAAGGCAAATCCAACACCAAAAACAAAGGAATTGTTTAGATGAAAATATTAAATTATCTGTCCGTTATTAAATATCGATTACTGTGCGAATATTGGTATCAAGTAGAAAACAAAGTATTCCCTTGCAACGCTTATTTCCATTTCGCTGATTACCTATCGCTATGTGCGTCGTGTTCGGTCAAAATGGCCCGGCTCATCAGCTTGTAGCGCATGTCACTGAAGACTTTAAACCGCCAACGTTGCAGAGTTTTGC
>KN883979.1:26532-37540 GCA_000934455.1 Apostichopus parvimensis
GCCACTGCTTCATTTATTCAATTCCTTGAAAGGAGTAATGAAATTACTTTACAGGAGGGTTTGTGTTTCCATTTCAGGTTATTGGCCATCGTATAACGTTCCCTTCTTTGAGGAGATTTACAATAAAAGTGGTTATCCTGATGTAGTTGCCAAGCAAGGACCAGACGTCTCTTATCAGTTGGCACCCAGGGCTAAGATATTTCGACGAGACCAGGGAAAAGTCACAGATATGGAGAGCATGAAGAAGATAATGAGATACAATGGTATGATATATTCACCTTTTTCTTGGTGATCGCACAAAGTGAAATTTTCAACAATTCCTTTGTATCAGTCTTGAATATCAAACCACACTGTTTCTGCAACAACCTAGACCTTGAATAGTGTGTAAGGTGTGCCCAACCTACTTATATTAATTAATGCTATTTATATTAATTTATGCTAATCGGTTTACACTTGCTGTTTATAACACTGACATTTAATCATCTCGTTCCAGGTTATACAACTGATCCTTACTCTGAAGGGGACCCCTGTAATACCATCTGTTGCCGAGCGGATCTGCGGAAGACAGATCGTTCTGCTAGTGGTTGCTATGATACCAAGGTACTGTACATGATACAATGTATGCTTTTGAGTGAGAAATTTAAAACTTATATCCTGTTTAATTGTCTATTAATTTAATGAAAGCTATATACAGTGAAGAGTGTTGAATAAAATGTCTTTACTCTGTCTTTATCACACCAGGAACTCTAGTAGCATTACTTTGACAGGTTTTACAACTCTATTCCCATCTCCAGGTTTCTGATCTGTCCATGGCGGCCAAGCTACAGTCTTTTGCCATTAACGGACCCACTCGTAATGGTGGCAGTCTTCCTCCATTTTCATGGACAGGACCATTCCAAAATGCTAGTCATCTCGGTTTACCCACAGTGTATGATTTTGATTTTGTGACCATGCAACCAATGGATTTACCCTAAATGAAAGTAACATTGTAACTGTTTAGACTGTAATTTGAATCTGTAGTATTAAATATAGTATTAAATATATAGTATTAAATAGAGAACAATATGATAATGAAAGGTACTAAAGGTATTGATTTCCAATGTTCATAAAGGGGGCCATCAGTAAATGCCCACAATCAGTTACAGAGATAATTGTTGCCGATGTTTAAGGATATGTTCAATTTTACTGGCTCCCTCAGAGCATATTTCCTCCATTTTCTCTCTTATTCAGTTGCTATGTCTGGGAATAATTTTTAAGGTCTGAAGCGACAGGAAAGTCCTTTCTTTCATGCTTACATTCCGAGCCATTACTGATTGAATGTTTAAATAGGAAATTTTTAATTACTTGTAAACTTTACCAATACTGTCATGCTTTGTTCAAATCCATCTAAAAGAACAATGTACTCAACAAAATGTAAGTTCTGTAACTAATTGGAAGTCTGATGTAACCAATGTTCTCAGAATTACAAACTGCCGTCACTATAAGTGGTATATCACACATGTTGAAATGAAAAGAAGACTATACTTGTGATAAAACCTGAAATATATTGGAAGTGTGTAAATGTTGATATGTTTGTAAAACTGAAATAAATACTTTCAGGGGCTGAATTTGACAGAAGTACTATATAATAAACATTTCTTTAGGTACATGGAGAGGCATAAAAAAGAATTGGTATCATTAAGACCATTGATGGATCCTCTTTTTCAACTGATAGCATTCAGTTGTTAATTTTCAAATGACAAATGTTTTGTATGTAATGTCTTGTTTGTTTTCAGTTGAAGACCTTAACTGGATTTCTTGCATTCTTTCTTGAAACTTAAAAATTTGAAAAATGATTTTGGTACTGAGCCAAAGAGCTAGAGTATGCTTCTTTGTTTATGTAATTTTCAATACAATAAGTTGTTGTTTAATCCAGTACTGGTAAGATTGTCATATATTGCAATATCTATAGAGAAATTTGTTACAACGAAATTGCAGAAATAGAAAGAGAATGCTACCATTAGTAGATATGCAAATACACATGAGTCTTATCATTAAGTACTTGTCATCTAAGAATTATCATCATATTTTTGAGAGAAATGATTAAGAAAATGCTACATTCATATTTCATTCCTGTTTTTGTAGTGAGAAGGTTAGCATAATCCTTAGGGTTTAGGTAACCCTAAACCCAGTCACCATATAGTAATGAATATGCAAAGCTTTCATGTTCTATCTAGATAATTTACATATAAATAAGAAAATTTCACAGCTCAGGTAGTAGTGATGTATGCATTGGGTTGCAGGTTATTGTACAAAATGCAACAATATTTTTTAATCCTAGAGCAAAGCAATATTCAAAGAATAAATTGGTTAATTAAAGCAGCATTTTGCATCCTTTTCTATGGTTTTTCTCAACCTCACTGATTCCACGGTGCCATAACGACATACATAACTAGCTTATCTATACAAATCTTACTTCAAATGGTGGCATAAAAGTCGAAAAATTTACAACTTTCAACTTTGTTTTTCTCTAAAATATTTTCCATTGTGATCAAAATAAACCTCCCCATAATATGAATATTTAAAAGCTACGAACGTCATTGACCAATACGTAATACAACACCATGCTTGATTCGTGTAGATTGTCTATGGGAGTTGTACCAGGGAGCTGTTAGAGTACCAGCTCGCTGGTTGTACCAAGTTACCAACTCGACGTTTTGAATCTATTTTTAGCAACGGCTCATAACTCAACCTGCATCTCTGATTGGTTGAATTCAAACTAGTGGGTTGGGGGAACTGTATGCGATTAATATTAAATGTGTAATTTGTCGGAGGACGCTTTTCTCATTATCTGCAAATGTCCTTAATTACTCGCCAATTAACGCTTTTGGCAGGGAAAAAACTTGGCTTATATCTTAGTTTGCTGTTTTGTGATTGATATATGTAAAAAACTTGATGGACTTGTCAAAAAAGTGGAAAACGGCGACAAAACGCAAAATGCTGCTTTAAGTTCATACAAAGTGCATGTGTAAGCATTTGCCGTGAGATGATGAGAATATTACAAAAGACTGCCTTTGTTTCTTAAGAAAACTCCAGAAACCATGGCAAAGTTATAGTCGTTTTCCTATTGTCATGTCACAGATAATTGTCAGGAATCACATCTGTCATGTCACACTCTACATATGTTATCTCAGTGATGTCTATTACATCACAGGTCTATGACATCACAGTCATTGTAGTTGTGTTTACTTTATGGAAGTTGTCAAAGATTTTGAGAAACTTTTACCGTAGAATTATGTAGAAAATGCATTGTAGGCTTATATTTGTTCTTTCACTGTAACATTGAATTTAAAATGAAAGATGAGAACATATTTCTTACTGATTGTCTTTTTGTCTGTTTCTTGTTGCAAATGATTACGAAGAATGTGAAATAAATACACAAAGCTAAAACTGAAATAACTGTGCTTCAATTTGATGGCAAAGCTGCATACTCTACCGTAACAGTTATAAACTGTATTAAATAATTAAATAGTAGAAAAGAGAGCAGATACTTGATGACTTTGAGGGGAGGTGTAAAGTAGAGAATTTTGATTATACTGCAATAGTAGATAATACAACACAGCAATAGCCAAATAGTCACTAAAATAAAGAAAAAGAAAACAACATTCCTTGTCCATAAATTGGTAAATATGTATTTGCAGTAACAAGTTAAATTCGAAAAACATACAAAACACATTGTTTAATCGTGTTATCTTATTATAAAATAACAATTGGTTATTGAAATGACATAAGAATCCAGAACATGACAAATATTGTCTTAATGTGGATGAAACAAATTAAAAAGTAGAAGAACAATTGCACATGTCAGAATGTCCAAACTGAATACACAAATTCTCAATTTTATGAAACCCTGTCAAAGCATCTACTTCAAATGATGCTAGAGGGATAAAGATAGAGAGACAGGTTTATGTTGATTAAATAATGATGACTGTAGGGTGACAGATATAGTTGTTCTGTATATAGGCAAAAATTCTCACACGATTTGAAAAAAGTTTACCCCGGTCATTGGCAACTTTTCAAACCCACAGAACTAAGTGTACACAATTTCTAATATGTATAAATGTGCACAATAATCTTCCCCAGGGAACCCACACAACTAAGTGTATGTACACAATTCTAACAGTCGATCCCTGGGAACTACAATAACACACATGTTCTCTGGGGAACATTCCGTAAGGTGCAACCATATTCAGTTACACTCAGCTATATCTTCAAGTTATCTCAGAGCCCCACTGATATATGTCGGTGGAGAAAGAACTTTGAGGGTTAAGTATCTTGCCGAAGGACACAATGTAACGATTTGGCCAAGACTCCAACCTACAATCCTTGGATTGCATCTCCATTGTCTTAACTCATTGAGGGTGATGCTCAAAGTCTCATTGGTGAGATATCAAGTTAACTGATTTACATATGTCATTCTTGCCAAAGATTTGCTAACTAAATGTCCAAAACACCAAATCTATCATTTACACATTGAATAAAGATCACAGATGTTGTTTCCCAAATCAGTGCAAGCAGTCTACCCATGTCGGAAATAATCTATTTGGTATGGCATAGCAAAATGGACAAATTGCTATACAAAAGCAAAGATGTGCAGCAAACTTTGTGTGCATGTAGCATAAACCAATGTACTTCATACAATGAAACTCTAGAAACTGATGCACTAAATTTGAACATTAAACTATTCTCTGCAAGTGTCTGATTCTGCTATGTATCATAAACTTGAAATTACTCGGGTTCATTCAAACATGTTCACTTTCAAATTCATGAAGGTATGGTTCACATGTTTTCAGGTGACCTTTGACCTATTGACTATCTGGTCTAACAAAGAGGAACCTTCTGTCTTCATGCAAAATGTTTAACTTTGTTATTTGTTATTGTAAATATTGTAAGGTTAGGAACAACTGTCAACAATCATTAAATCATGCAGACTAATAAAAAAAAATGAAAGAAAAGGAGAAAAAAAAATTTGAAATGCAGTGTTGGATCTGCTTGGCTAAAAGCTATCATTTCCACATTAATAATAATCGTAATATTTAATAATCATTTATACTCAGCACAGAATCAACTCTGTTGCATCAATGTATCTTTGTTACTATGGGATGATATCAATGTAAAATATAAAATTCTCTTATTACTCCCCAGCAAGGAGAGAACATTTATTCACACATGACAAATTGGGAAACAGTCACATTACCAGAACCCCTAAAAACCAAATATTTCATCAATGAAATGGGCAAGTCGGCTAAAATATTTTTGGTCATATTGCGAGACAGCATCTTCATGTGAGGCTATGAACAACAAATTTGTACACATCACTGGTATCGTAAAGACAAAAGTATTTACAAGGAAACTGTTTATCACAATAATACATTACGAGTTAACATCTTGGTCCTTGATTCTACTTGCACAAGAGAGAGCTGTACCTTTGCTAGAGGCCTACAGTATTGCACCCAAATATGCTAGTAAGTCCAATAATGGTCACCCATGCTCAAACTTCAACATATATGTTAGTGCAGACCTCAAATTGGTTTTTCCAATACTGACATATTTAATCGTCTAATTAACAACGATTATTGTCTGGGAATAAGCTGAATGCGCAAACGCCCCAGAAAAGACATTTTGAGGATTGTTTAACCAATTTTCAGCAACGTAAAATATCGGTTATTCATGACCTTTCATGGAGGTTTTAAATAGAGTAAGATGCATGGATGTTAAACATTACTGATCCAGAACCATTGCTAAATTATTTATGTGCAGTATATCTCAAACTAGTGAACAAATTTACATAAAACTTTCTTTCTACCCAGCATCACAAGAAACAACAGACATTTAATAGATTTAATCATCAAGAGGTGACTTGCAAATATCCAAAAAAAATTGTACTTTAGTTATATCAAATACATAGGAAATATGTTGGCAAAATGGAATAGTTCCTTTTACAGACATATACAGCTACTTCATTTCATACTAAAATGGGTACAAATGATATTTTTTCAATAATAAATATATTTTAAGCTTCTAAACTCAAGAGAAATAAACCAAAAACGTTTAAAATGTGTCAGCCAACACAACTACAATAAGATCAGTTTATCTAATAAATACAATTCATTCTAATTGATTCATCTATTTTAACTAATCTGGTTAATATTCCACACTTTCATTTGTACAGAAATGATTGCCTTTATACAATAAGAAAAATAAATCACTTCAGCTGTTAACTGTTCACATAGTACAAAATGTAGGGCTGAAGAAATAGCCACAAAGATGTGTAAACTGTCATATTTGATAAGCTATTTATGACAGTTCTTCAAAGGTAACCAGATCTGGTTTATTATTTCTTGAACTTTTCAAATTTGTTGAAAACTTCCAGACAACACCTGAAATTCCTATCTAGTGACTGGAGCAGTTTGGATGTGTTAATGGTACTGATCCAGATACCTCAACAACTAGTCCTTAATAACAACCCAAAAAGTTCCACAATAGTCAGGCAAAGCATAGACATATCATCAGTTAGTGCAGGCATACCTTAATTATATAATATAAATGCTTGCAATTCACAAACATATGCAGTCAATCTATATTTCACCTATTCCTATCAGGTATGGTTTACAATATGTAGTCAATCAAAAAATGAGTCGTCAATCATCAAACAATGCCATAATCGATGATAATAACCTCCATTTTACTTCTCGTCAAGGATTAATAAATGTCGGTTTACCAACCCCAGAAATGTTCAAAGGTTAATTTTATTATTATCAAATATTGACTGCTTGCAGATGCCTCTTATATACAGTTACATCAAATCTATCAATGTAACCTACTAAGGCAATGTAAATCACATGATCACCTCAGGTTTATTTAAAGCAGTTCTCATTTTAGTTACACTTTTGATGCTTTTGAGCACTAAATTCCCATCTTAATTAATCAATCAATACACTAATTAATGTAGTTAATTAGCTGGGTAGCTTAAATATCATAGTCACCTGGATAAGTGTCTAGGAGAGCATCTTACTATGAGTTGTACTGGATAAGTTTGTCACAATTGCTGACTAACTTCAGGAAGTTGATTAAATTGCACAGACAACTCTTTTTCAAGGAGTCCACAGCAACATTAAAAACAGGAAATGTTATATCAGACATGCAGTTTCCTCAATACCAATTTCAAATATTGAGACTATAAATAAAACACATTCCAGTTTGCAGAATATAATTTTTTTAAATATCCCACCCAACCACCCTGCACCTGTGATACAACTACGGACATAACACTGGCCCTTGACTGATTTACTATTACATTCCATGTGACAACCAGAGAATAGGCTTCACCTTTATTCATTTAGGAATCTGAGATTATAAACAGAAATGAGAGAGCATTCTACCCAGAGGTTAGTTGGTTTAACTGTCATTATTTATGTACATATACAACATTGACATTTGGAGTTGAGGTCAAAGGTCAATGGTCAACAGCTTGCTCTTCTAGTTCTTCTTGCCTTCTTTTCTCTTCCATACGTTTCATATTCCTGAGTTCTTTGGCTTCTTTCATTTGGTTTCTTTCCCGAAACTTAATTCTAAGAAGGAAGAGAAAATACTTTGGATTAGGAAATGGACACACAGAGATGAGATGAGAAAGGGGTGGGGGGGGGGAGACAATGTTTTTTTAGTACAGTCAAAAACACCAATTCCAAGTTTCTCAACCACTATTAGCGACCAGATATTAGAACTGCAAACATAACATAATGCTTTGCGTTACACAGACGACTTTTAACTTACTTTAATTTCACTTTTCTTAAGTATATAATCAGTGACAATATTTAGTTTTTTTAATGACTTACCTGTTGGCAATAATCCTGGCTACTATTTTCTGTGTTGACATATCATTTCCTGAGTCCACTTCATGGTAAATACCCATCTCCTTTGGTATCTGTATTCAAGATAAAATCATAATGTGAGGGGTGTGACCTTTAATGAAAAGGGTGAGGGAGAGGGTGTGAGGGACAAGAAAGTGAAATACAGACCATGTTTATATCGACACTATTACATTGACTCTTCATAAATGCGAACATTATAATAAAAGTAATAACAAATGTTTTAAACAAGGAAAGAAAAAATACAAGAAGAGCAGACAAATAAAAACACAGCAATAACTAGAAGTATTCTCTCAAATTATACATTTTGTTTATGAAGTCTTTTTCCATATATCTTGCATGTTGATGCTCAAGGATAACAGCTTCACACACACTGTAACTACTTCGGGACACAAAGTCTATAGCGTAATGGTAATAAGGAGCATAGACTAACCTCATAGGGATCTGTCGAATCAGCAGCGTAATTATATGAAGTCTTTCCTCTCACCACTACATCAACATTAAAGTGCTCCAGTAACGCCTGGGTTACTTTGTAGGGCGCTCCAATGACAACCTCTGAAACATACTGCAACATCAATAAACACAAAATGTTACGATAAAAAATAATAATAAAAACAAAACAATTACTGAACATGTGACAGGTATCACTTGATGTTCTTTCAACACAGTTAAGCTGACATTTGGAGAGCTGTGGTATAGCAAATGAACACACAAATTAAGCACTGGAAATTAAATAGATCCACCAGGCAAGGTAAGGCCAAAGGAAGCTTAAACAGTCTTCACAATGCTTATTACAATTAATGGGAACAGCTGACAGACTTGCTAGGTAAAGTAGGACCAAAAGATAGGGCATGGCCTCGTGACTCAGTTGAAAGAGTTTTAACATACCACAAACATTTTATACTGGTGTGTGTAAACATTGTTACCAGTAAGGGCTAGCCTAAAAACATCAGAACCTCTGATCAACATGTCTGCCAACAAGATCATGGAGGAAGTTACACTAGAAATATATCATAAGAAGCTGAACAAGAAAGCTGAGAGTAGGTATAAAACTAAAGACTAGTTAAATTACCTTGTTAGCCAAAACACTTAGTGTTCTTTCATGTAAATTCATGATGGGGTAGTTACTGTTTTCAGTT
This sequence comes from Apostichopus parvimensis, assembly GCA_000934455.1. Taxonomy (NCBI): domain Eukaryota; kingdom Metazoa; phylum Echinodermata; class Holothuroidea; order Aspidochirotida; family Stichopodidae; genus Apostichopus; species Apostichopus parvimensis. The sequence goes on from KN883979.1 coordinate 35,579, forward strand.
CTGTTGATTTCCTGTGAATGAAAATCAAGAGGATGAAGAATTGTAACTTATCAAGGTCTCAGATATAAATGGTTCCATTCCTACTCATAACAGACACCTGATGGTTGAACTCTAATCCGATATGGTGCATACGTAATGGTATCAAAGGTAATACTGTTCTACAGTGGTAGGTATAAAATAAAAGTAACACACACTGTTCATACTTACAATGTGAACATGAACAACATTTTGCAAGGTATCATGTCTACATCTTAAAATAAATCAAGTACTGATAGGTTTGACTTACTTTATCCGTATGCAGTCCGACTATGACATAGTCTCCAAGTTTGCTAGCCTGTTCTAAGAAATCTACATGGCCAACATCTGATGATATGTATTGTCAAGGAGGCTGTAACGTTGTATTGATAGGTGAATGTTACAAATAGAGACAGATGAGTCAGAGCTGCTGCTCTAACAGTTGTGCAGTCAGCTTCTGTTTGCATTGGAGGGGGGACACAAAATTACTCAGGGCAGGCACCAAATTTTGACAGATATATACTCTCACTGCTTCATAATATAATCCAAGGTTTAAAATATTCCTGTTTTTGGTTGCATGAAAATGCATGTGCTTTGTGGTAATTGAATTCTCCTCTCACCTCCACCCTATCCACCTGCAGTTATTCTGTGCCACTTCTATTAGCTGAATAACTCATGGTGGTATGAACATATATGTAAGTTCCCATCCTAGTCCAAATGCACCTCTAACTATTCATTTTCACCTGGCTAGCACATAGCAATTCATTCCTGTATTAATTGTCCTGGCCATTACATCACTACATCAAATAATGGACAAACCAAACATGTTGGACATGACCATTCAAATATACTTGTGAATACTATGTTTGCATAATGACCTAATATGTTAATAGATGAATATGCATATCTACATTGCACAAAAGGATACGGAAGAGATCAAAGCTTCCTGGACAATAGACTATCTTATCCGATGGCTGCGGCTCTTTGCCTTCTGCAAACTGAACAATCTTCCTGGTTGACGGTAAGAAATGAGAGATACCGGTGTATGGACTCCGCATGGTTGAACACTGTCGACAGAAACAAAATAAAAGAGTGTTGCTGATCAGACTTGAGTCAACAAAAGGTCAAGATTCAGAAACCAGAAACTTTGATTATGAAACAAACTTCTTCCCAGTTGACCAATCACAGAACAAAGCCTAGAAACACAGAGGGGTAACCATGGCTGTAAGGTACTGGTAGCAGAAATGCTGCCTGCAAGATTGAGAACAGTTTATGGAATATAATTTCAATTCTAACAGAGACTGTCTGTGGAAATTTCATAGGTAAAGGGTTCAGCACTGCACCATTACTCTTGGTATTCCTTTCACATGCAGATCTGATTCATAGTGATGTCAATGCTGATAGTACATACAGTACCTCAGTCTACTGGTAAACACTAGTAATATTAGTACCATGGTAATACCAATACTAAGTATCAGTAATACTGCAGACCTGTTATACTATCACTAGTAATATTAGTACCGTGGTAATACCAATACTAAAAGTATCAGTAGTACTGCAGACCTGTAATACTAACACTATGTAATATTAGTACCGTGGTAATACCAATACTAAAAATATCAGTAATACTGCAGACCTGTAATATTAACACTAGCAATAATATTAACACTAGCACTACTTCATAGTGATGTCAATGCTAATAGTACATACAGTACATCAGTCTACTGGTAAACACTAGTAATATTAGTACCGTGGTAATACCAATACCAAAAATATCAGTAATACTGCAGACCTGTAATATTAACACTAGCAATATTAGTACTGGGTTAATACTAAAAGTATCAGTAATACTGCAGACCTGTAATACTAACACTAGTAATATTAGTATTGTGGTAATACCAATACTAATAGTATCAGTAATACTATAGACATGTAATACTAACACTA
>KN883979.1:40215-50896 GCA_000934455.1 Apostichopus parvimensis
TAACACTAGTAATATTAGTATTGTGGTAATACCATTACTAAGTATCAGTAATACTATAGACATATAATATTAGTACCTTTACTTCCTTGTTTGTATTCTGCAATGGTTTAGCCTTCACTGCTTGGCTTGTACAGGCAACACACTTTGCACCAACAAGGCCATTATAATGGGTAATCAAGGGGGAAAAGGCTGTGTTATGTAAAATGTCAACATAAAAGATACCAAAGATGAATTGTAAATGACAGAGAAATGATCACAGTACTCACAGAGGCAGAGGTAGAATTATCTTCAACCTTTTCAATATTGTCGCTGAGTGCAGCATCGGGAAGGTGGTGTGTCTTAGTCATTAGTAGCATCCTAGAAGAGTAACAAATAGAAACACATTGGATAAAATAATTGCACAAAGAAAAAGAAGAAAGAAGAAAATAGAAAGTAATATACTCTCATTGGTCTCACCAATGGTATGTGACTTTGTTGGTTTCCATACATGTATGTACTGTATGGACACAAATAGCTTTCATAAACTCCAAGAACTACATACTGTACCTGTGCATTTAGTAAGAAGATTGTATATTGACTTTGTGATCAGTAAACACTAGTCCCAAACTAAGATTTAATAATGTTTACACAAGCGTCAGTTCTGAGTATTAACTTCAACATTACCATTACACTCACCTTCCAACTACATCTGTCGTTGATATACCAGCTGTTCTTTGTACTTCCCTGAGAATAAACACACATAATCAAAAGGTGAATTAGCACTACTCATTGTGGTGTATCATAGCACTGCTGCATCATCCCTCCCACACCCAAAGGGCAAAGTCTATCTGTTAATTCCTTTTTCAATCAATTTATGATATTATAATTTGCAATCTCAAAAGACTCATAGTCTTCAAGTCAGAGAGGATATCTAATTGTTGCTTTGTAACTTGTCGGACATCTATTTTAGTTAACAAGATATAAGTGTAAAAAATGTAAGAATTAGCAAAATTTATGTTTACACAGTCAAGCTGCCACATGCTGGTGGTCTCCCCCATAATAGTTGAGAGCTAAAAACGTGACTTTATCTTCTATAACAACACAACATGTATCTTGACAGAAGTAGATATCTTTGTTGTGATACAGCACATACTAAACAAAGTCAAGCTTCTGCTTATATTTAATAAGTATTGTATGAGACTAAGACCAGTACCATTCACTCCATATCTACTTCCAAAAGCCTTGTAGTATATGAACTTGTGAACTCACAAATGTCATTCATCAAACCTTCAACTTGACCCCATAAAACCAAACAAACTATCTCTGTACAAAGTAATATTAGACAGTACAATCTGCTATTTTGAATTCATTACGTTTGATAATAAGTGAAAAAAAAGTAGTTATCCTCCCAAAGAGGCTACAAATACCAAACTGGTATGGGAATTGGCTGGCAAATTTAACCAACGATCATCACCAGCCCAGCCAGCAGCACACCACTGCTCATTATGCAGCCTACATATCGCTCACGCTTGAGTGCACACAGCCACAGAGCCTCCATGAAATTATTGAGCATCCAGTTCCCAACAGTGAAGCGCTGCTATGGTTTGTAAACAAAAGCTGTACTTGGCTCTTCCTGGTCTGTGGTTTTCACATAATATCAATAGGACTCTGACCACAGTAGGAGATTTATTTCAAGAATGAGTTGAAATGATGATACACTGTTAGTGTATTGAATGTGTCAAGATACTTTCTCACTTTTTTCCTGTTTAAAGGATTCCCATTCATTAACAGTGATCCATCTCTTTCTTATTCATAGTTGCCAAGGAAACAATTTTTATCTTCTAGATGATGTTTTGATTAGTGAAGAAGTAAATAGTTATACCACTTGTCGTGTATTTTTAATTGATTGTGTAAGACTTACTGACAGGACAGACTCAAAGTTTCTGCAACTGGCTTGAACATGATGTCATGACATACAGTAGGGCTGCGACCGTGTAGCAAATTCATTAATGTTTTGCGATCGATTAAAAGCGATTAACGTCAAGACAAGCCACTGAATATATGATGAAAAACCCAGAACCCAAAAACTGAATAGAAAGCACTTGTTTGCTTTCGCCAAAGGTGCCCTTTATTTTAATCATGTATATTTTGGTGTGGAAAAAATCAATCACCACCGAAAATTAAATGTTATACCCGGTGAAAAGTACTCAAGATTAAAACCTTCAATCCATCGCCACAGCAGCAGTGTACATAAAATACTACATTTCTCTTCAAGACTATGGCACAAACCTTCCAAACAACTGCCGATTTCCAGCTAATTGAAAGTTGTAAACAAGGCGACCCAAAATTTGTTTTGCTAACCAATGGTTAGGCAAGATTTTCCCATTACATTAGTGTGGTGTTAGGCTACCATGTGGTGAAGTATTCCATGGATATTTTAGTTCAAGCTAACTGCATCACAATTTCAGAGAATAAATAGATGGTTAGGCTAGATTTCTCCTTTAACTTACTGTGGTGTTAGGCTACCATGCGATCGAAGATAGCAGAAATAACAAAACTATTCAGTGAATATTTTCAGTGTCAGATAACTGCGACAAATTTGAGGGAATGTACAGATGGTTAGGCTAGATTTCCATGTTGACTTATTTTGATGTTAGGCTACCATGTGGTCGGAGATTTGTGGGGAGTTTAGGCAAAGTTTGTCAAGTGCAGGTGTCTTTGTTCAAGCAGCTGGTTCTGGTAGCCTATAGCAAGTGCTTTGCCCTCCTAGTTATAGCTGCTGTATTCATTCGTGATTCAAACGTAAATATTGAAGTTCTCAAGATTTATTATTTTTTCATTCGTCTATTTCATATAAGGAAAGACTGACAAGGAAATTTACAGGATTTTAAGATGGATTATAGACGAGATAACTAAAAAAAAAAATCGCAAGTGGCTTTTAACTAAACGTTCATTCCAAATGCAATTGTTTAGCAATTAATCACTACACTGTCAAAGCTCTATAATACAACTTGAGAGCTGAAATTTGTTGCGGGAAATCCCGTCTTGGCAACTTTCGACATGCAGGACTTTACTTTCATGTGAAATACCATTTAAGGTGGTTTTCTGTTTACACGATTGTTTCGGTGGCTTTTTTTCTGTTCATTTCTCGGAACATTAAATAGCCTTTTCTAAATTTGTTGTTTGTCTCCTGGGCAACCAGTACATCAAGATTTGACAAGTTTTGGTCACCCGGCAGTTATTTTGGTCGTCTCAGATGAACGCTGGTGAATGCAAACACAAATTCGGACCTGCAGAGAGAATTCTAAGATCCTCTTGTGTATCCTGGACCAGTTTTTAGGTATAGCTATGCAGGATTTGTCCAAACTCTCTTGTCTCCGTATATGGCCTTTACAAATGTAAACCTCTATTCAGCAATGGTAGGTTTGAATTATTACACACCTTCCAAACATTACAACTAAAGGAGAAAGACCTGTTGAACCCATGAGAATCTTAAATAGGGTTATTGATGGTCCTCTATTTAGCAGATTTTCCCAGGACCTGAGATGTGTCAAATGAGATTTTATCCTATAGAGGATCAGTGTAGCTATGCAGGATTTTTTCAAACTCTCTTGTCCCTGCTTTTCTCTGTATATGACCTTTACAAATGTAAGCCTCTATTCAGCAACGGTAGGTTTGAATTATTACAAACCTTCCAAACTTCACAACGAAAGGAGAAAGACCTGTTGAACCCATGAGAATCTTAAATAGGGTTATTGATGGTCCTCTATTTAGCAGATTTTCCCAGGACCTGGGATGTGTCAAATGAGATTTCATCCTATAGAGGATCAGTGTAGCTATGCAGGATTTGTCCAAACTCTCTTGTCCCTGATTGCTTTTTCTCCGTATATGGCCTTTACAAATGTAAACCTCTATTCAGCAATGGTAGGTTTGAATTATTACCAAAGTGGCCAGCTCATTGTCTGGTCTTCTTTTGTGTTTTAAAGGCTTAATTTGTGGTTTCTTAGTCAGTGCCATACACTGTCCACAGACTCTTGGAAGCAAGGAAGTGTGTGTTCAAGCGTTCCTAATTACCAGCTAGTTGCTGTGCTCATTACAATAGTTAGCAACGGCTGGGTTGGCGATGATCGTCAGTTAAATTTGTGAGCCTTCCGTAACTCAATGCCGAATTCAGTTCTACACACTATTGCAATGTTCTTCTCCACAGTCTATCTTAATCTGATCGTCTGTCAATCTCTGATACAATACTTGGGGGTAAGAATTTCTCACAAAACATGATACTTAAGCATGACTAGGGAGACCATGGTCAATTGTTCTGACACCTACATACCTGTACCTCCCTGCATCTTTGACTAATCGGTATGTGTCTTTACCATCAGCATCCAACGTGATATCATCTGTGAAGATGAAAGATAAAACAGAAACAAATTAGAAGTCGGACATACCTCCATCTGTCCGCAGCATGATAATAAATCATGCCCAGGCCCCAGGGTTGACTACTTCTTACCTAACAGATGTTGTACTGAATTAGTCTTAAATTGCAGAATGATTTACTATTCAATCATATTGCAGTATGATTACTATTCAATCATACCTTAATAACATTTTGGAGTAAAGTATTGTGTTTCCAGGATATCCCTTCTCTCCATCAAAGATCCTGTAAAGGAAACTATTTGCTTCTTGAATTGATGTCATAAAACAGATGTTTGTACATCTTGAGCAAGTTTGTTGTTTTGTAAAACCGACACTCAGTTTGGGACTACTACATTCATAGCACATGTACCACAATAAGTTTGTCCTGTTTTGCACTATCAGAGGTACACTATACAAACCCTCATGGAGCTGGGATTAATTAATAATAAGTTTGTCCTGTTTTGCACTATCAGAGGAATACTATACAAACCCTCATGGAGCTGGGAATAATTAATATAAGTTTGTCCTGTTTTGCACTATCAGATGAACACTATACAAACCCTCATGGAGCTGGGAATAATTAATAATAAGTTTGTCCTGTTTTGCACTATCAGAGGAACACTATACAAACCCTCATGGAGCTGGGAATAATTAATAATTCAACTTATGTGTAGCAGTTTTGAAGTGTGCACACTTATAAATAAGTTAAACTTACCACAGTAATTTTAAGCAATCGTCCAGGCCTTATTAATGGTTGAATATTATTAATCTTGACCGAACACTTACTCCACCACTCACTAGGAGAACCAATAACTATTACCAACAAGTGTCTTAAATTCAACCCTTCTAATGATGGTTTATTTGTCTGATGAGGTGATGAAATCATCACTATCATACAGTGTCAATTCCTGTAATTTTGCTACCAAACAAACAGTTGCGGCATTTTTACTATCTGAAGCATGAGAAACATTAAAGAAGGGATATTAACGAAGGGATATTCTCAGTGGCACCGTCCCAATGTGACATAAATATGCAAAAGAAAAACGTTTCACTGACGAGTCAGAACCTCATCTCGATATCTTGTCTGTAACTCAAGATATGATAGTTTGAATCACACTTGTTTTGACTGGCTAAACTCTTGATTCTTCCCTAGATCAGAGTAGGTGGTCTGTGATGTCATTATGATAAATGTTCTTCATAAAGCATTACTTTTCTATGATAATCTTCATGTTGATTTACCCTTGAAACCTGGTACATGGAATGTTTGTTTAGCTGTCAAGGTTCTGTATGTAATCAGAATTACATCAAATCATACAACATTGCTGTAGAAATATTGTTTTCCTCTTTAAATTTAAGTGAGTTAAATATTTTAAATAAAACTAAAAACTTGTTCAACTGAATTGCCGGGATGACATCATTCACTCTGTTCTTGCCAGATGCATTCACAAATTACCTCCAAAAATTTGAAAAATGCATATCTTTGTGACACTAAATGTTATTAGGATGTAGATCTGACCTAATATATAGAAAGCAGAAAAGTTACCGCATTTTGATTAATTAAACATCTTCACCCACCGGAATATTACTTTACCTCCTTTGCTGAATAGGTTACATTTTTGTTTTTATGACATTTCAAAATATTGGATGAAGTTGGATTACTTACTACCATGAACACAGAAATCACAGTTGTATTCATCTAATGTTTCCAGTTGTGTTACATAAGGTGCTGCTGTAACTACCTCGTCCACCCATTTTATGGCCCGGATGACCTTGTAACGTTCATCCTCTGTCATCACTGGAGGTCCTTTATTCTTTAAGACTTCCTCTGTGAGAAGAAGCAATATTACAATCAGGGTACAATACATACATGTAGTAATCCCAAATGTAGTCAGGTAAGACTAAAGGATGACTTTTGGGAGAAGTCGTCATTAAACAAAAATAAAATAAAAAGGAAAGAAATCTGAGTGATGGTAATGTTTCTACCTGTTCTGGTTTATAAGATATTCACCTTTGAAATATGCTTAATGTCTAGAATGCTCCTTTAAGGTGATCATGACATCAGTTCCTCAGTGCATGCCTTATACTCCATTATTTAAATTATAATAACTCAACAAGATGACATGCAAGCCATTTGTCTAAGTTTGACAAATATGGACTTTGTAAACTTCTCTTGGTTTCCTACTTTTAGTTTCATATTGCAAACATCTGTGGAACTGACCTCTAATGGACTGTGTATTAGCCTATATCAGCCAGTAACTTAAACTTAAAATACAAATATAAATATATAAATACAAACTTGACTGCTTAATGCTTTTTATGATCTCACTACACACAAATCAAAATTAATGAGGAAGGACAAAGGAAAAGACTAGTATCAGGTTGTCCAGCAAGAAAGATCTTGCATTTGTAACAATGTTTCAAATGCTATTTTTGTACCTAGAGCAACATATTTTGTCAGCATGTACAGTAAGAGATGTATTTTTTTTAATTCCAGACAGAGATAAATAGTTGGATACTGTATTCATCTGCGTACTGTAGCCCGTAAATTAGCTCTCTACCAGCAAATATGGGCGCTGTGTAGTAACGACTGCATACTGGGATGTATCCCTGCCAAGACTTGAGCCACAACACCACTGATACCAGACATTATTGATAATAATTACTATATAGTCCTATTGTACAACACAAGGAAGCTTGATGATGACATAGCACTATTGTATATTCATGAATCATAAATGCCATGACGTCATCATTGGCACTATGCCATCATTGGCACTAATTTGTATCTTCCTGCCTGAGTACTAACAGTGCTATATTGGTACTATGATAATAACTTACCATCTGAATGGACTCCAACTATGAGATAATCGCCCACTTTCTTGGCTTGTCTTAGTGAGTTAGCATGGCCAAAATGTGCCAGGTCAAAGCTAAATGAAGTAGAAACAAAAAATAAGGTGAAACAATATTTGATTTTAATTTTTGCAAAATGCTTCATCTTGACAAGAAATGAAAGCTTTGCACTACTTAAGGCTATCATACCATGCATACATGAGCTCCTTCAGGTCCTGGTGGTTTTGAGATTTTCACATTTTGCCCTCTGCTGACCCCAAATGACCTTTGACCTCCACCTAAAGCAATAGGGTTTTTTTAATTACGGGGAAGCCACATACCAAATATGAATACTGTAGATATCGTGCTTAAAAGCTAGGGCGTAACATACACGCACACGCAAACTTGACTGCATAGGTTCACTTGCCTGCCTATGTAAGTAACCTAAAATACTGTCAACTAACCTTAGTTGTTTACAAACTTTGTTATCTAATGATATATGGAGCGAGCAAAGCTATTAGTATAGAAAAACACCACAAAACTACCCTCTACCAGTACAAACCAATTGCTGTAAAAATTGAACTGTACACGACATGTGTGTAATAAAGCCATTGTACAATACTGTGTGAACCATTTACAGTAATTTCAGGAATCTGGCAGAATGCTTCAATGCTCAATGTGTTTAATCAAATAAAATGTTTCCATAATCACCTAACACTGGCAACTGATGTCAGAACTTTACTAGTTACATTCATGATGGAAATATGACAAGTAAAGCAAGGAAATGTTAGATTTATTTTACCTCCAGTCTAACAGTAGAACTATGATATCGCACAATGGCAAACTCACAACAATTTGAAATAACTATTCACCCCAGGAGGATATCAACAAAAGACCTTTAAAATAGAGTTTTATCTTTGCTGTTTGGGAGACTACATTATGTGCAATAACAACTGCAGATCTATTTCAAGGACTATCATGACAGTTCCATTTCAATGATTTTAAATTTGACCACTGTTTCCCCTTTTCCTTTCATTTCAAAGTAGGAACATATTCACACTAGTGACCATATGTGCAGTAGCATTATAAGACAACATTGTGCAGACCCCTGCTTCATCCTACACAGTCTAGAATCACACACTATATTATACTTAAATTAAACACAGAACTGATTAGTAGGACAGTTGGTTGAACTTCCCAGTCAAACATGAAAGTGACCTACAACATGCACCTTTAGCTGGCAAATAGTTCTCTTGAAGGGGTTTGGGCTTGGAAATTACGGTGCTCCAGCTCTTACTAAGTGACACTTTAATCTCATTCATACCAGACCTTAAACTTAGCACACCAGGTACAAACATCCAGTCTTTCATGGCATCATATATTTTATTTGTTGATCCTTATGCAACACCTCAGAAAAACAAACAATGAAAGATCGACTGACTGACGACGGTCAACAAACTTTTAAGTTGAACATTACAAGACAGGATCCTGTTCTGACATCATGTCATCTCTGTGTACTTATGACTCTCCTGTTGCCATCCCTAATTACACACACATCTGACATTAATGTACTGCCCAAATATAGCCAATAGGTGTACATCATCATCTTGTTTGTAGATCACTGCACTTAGGAAGATAAACAGTGCATTTATTTATCTCTTGTTCTTGTTAAACAGATATAAATTACACATGCTCAGTATCTGTGTATCCTATTAAATTTGAAGGTTAACTTGAAGGTTAGCTTGCTATTCTATGGGAATTTCATAAATCTGTCTTACATGTAGGGCAAAAAAAAGGAGTTGTAACTTTCTATCACCTGAAACCAGTTTTGACCAATATTTGTCTCTGTTTGACAGGGGGAAGGGGGTAAAGGGGGAGAGGGGCAGGGAGGCAATAGGGTGGACATCTACTTACAGCTCATTTAAATTGGAACATATATTCATGATGATGAGATGGTACAAAAAGAAAACTGCTACTGCAATAACATTTCCTGACATCAATTAATACTATTTAGCCTAATATTTAGCCTAATAATAATATTTAGCCTATAACACTTCAAATTCAATGTCCAATGTTCAAAGAAATGAATTAAAATTTAAATATCAAGAATGTTTACTATGTAATCTATATTTATGGTAAGGGAGATATTGTTGTGCAGGATACACAATCCAATCCTAGGCAAAAGGAGCACTAAGATATCCAATATTATTTTAACCCTCTTACACCGAGGAAGCCATCGCTCATTATAAAACCACATTATGCATTCCATTATACACAATGCCAAACTAATACTTAGCTTAATTGTCTAGTTAAAAGTGAAAAATCATTCAATAATGATGATATTGCAAAATTAGGCCACTTGTAGAGATGAATGAAATATCTACTGTAAGCATATTGCCTGCTTTACTAGGCTACCAGTTCTAGGCTAGGCCCAGTAGTCCTACCAAAGAGATATTTCAGACCGTTGAGATTGAATTTATAATGAGGCTTCTATATGAATTCCTAACATTGCTTAAGCCTATGGTACTAGCCTAAATGATGTTGTGCCTTTGGGCATTACTTGACTTGGGTCTCCAACACCCACAATTGGGCTGCCAACAAATTTCTGTGGTGCGTTTTTCCCCGAAAATTCAACTACAAATTATGTGAGGAGCTTGCAGACTCAGTTCTACAATTTTTTTTGTAGACATCTTGTACATGGTTACAGTAGTCCAAGCTAGCTTTCATGCACATTGAGTGGTAATTCAGGCCTCGTGGAAGATCTTTGGTTGCTTTCCTAAAACTTAATTTGCAGACCTAAAATTATGCTAACGTTAACTTAGAACACTGTTGTCTAAAATATGTTCGCTAGCCCAATGTTACTTAAAGCAGCATTTTGCGTTGGGTCGCTTTTTTCCACCTTTTTGTCATGTGCATCGATTTTTTTACATGTATCAATCATAAAACAGCAAACTAAGATACCATCCAAGTTTCACCCAGCCAAGAGCGTTAATTAGCGAGTAATTAACGATTTCTGTCGATAACGAGTACAAATGTCTCCGACAAAGTTTTCATTTCTCCAAATCCACTAGTTTGAATTGCACCAATCAGTGAATAGTATGTTTATTCATGAGCATTTTGCGTTTGGTAACCGTTTTCTACTTTTTTGACATGTCCATTGAGTTTTTTACATACATCAAATCACAAAACAGCAAACTAAGATATTAGCCAAGCTTTTCCCTGCCAAAAACGTTAATTGGCGAGTATTCCACATACAAAATTAATCGCATTCAGTTCCCCAAACCCACTCTTTTGAATTCAACCAATCAGAGCCGAGGTTTAGTTATGAGGCGTTGCTAAAAATAGATTCAAGACTTTGCGTTGGTACAACCAGGGAGTTGTTATGGAACTCCCTGCTACAACTGCCATATAGACTGTACACAAATCACGCATGGTGTTGTATTACGTATTGGTCAATGAC
>KN883979.1:50946-63540 GCA_000934455.1 Apostichopus parvimensis
GTCAGCATGTACAGTAAGAGATGTATTTTTTTTAATTCCAGACAGAGATAAATAGTTGGATACTGTATTCATCTGCGTACTGTAGCCCGTAAATTAGCTCTCTACCAGCAAATATGGGCGCTGTGTAGTAACAACTGCATACTGGGATGTATCCCTGCCAAGACTTGAACCACACCACCACTGATACCAGCCATTATTGATAATAATTACTATATAGTCCTATTGTACAACACAAGGAAGCTTGATGATGACATAGCACTATTGAATATTCATGAATGATAAATGCCATGATGTCATCATTGGCACTAATTTGTATCTTCCTGCCTGAAGTACTAACAGTGCTATATTGGTACTATGATAATAACTTACCATCGGAATGGACTCCAACTATAAGATAATCGCCCACTTTCTTGGCTTGTCTTAGTGAGTTAGCATGGCCAAAATGTGCCAGGTCAAAGCTAAATGAAGTAGAAACAAAAAGTAAGGTAAAACAATATTTGATTTAGTTTTTGCAAAATGCTTCCAAGGCTATCCTACCATGCATACATGAGCTCCTTCAGGTCCTGGAGGTTTTGAGATTTTCACATTTTGCCCTCTGCTGACCCCAAATGACCTTTGACCTCCACCTAGAGCAATAAGGTTCTTGTACTAATTACGGTGAAGCCACATACCAAATATGTAGATATCGTGCTTACCAGCTAGGGCGTAACATACACGCACACGCTTGACTGCATAAGATCACTTGCCTGTCTATGTAAGTAACCTAAAATACTGTCAAGTAACCTTATTTCTTTACAAACTTTGTTATATCTATTGATATATGGAGCAAAGCTATTATATAGTATAGAAAAACACCACAAAACTACCCTCTAAACCAATTGCTGTCAATATTGATATGTACACTACATGTGTGTAATAAAGCCATTGTACAATACTGTGTGAACCATTCATAGTAATCTCAGGAAGCTGGCAGAATACTTCAATGCTCAATGTGTCTAATCAAATAAAATGTTTCCATAATCACCGAATACTGGCAACTGATGTCAGAACTTTACTAGTTACATTCATGATGGAAATATGACAAGAATAGCAAGGAAATGTTTAATTTATTTACCTCCAGTCCTAGTGTAGAACTATGATATCACACAATGGCAAACTCACAACAACCTGAAATGACTATTCACCATTGGAGGATATCAACAATACACCTTTAAAATAGAGTTTTATCTTCGCTGTTTGGGAGACTAAGTGCATTATCTGCAATAACTACTGCAGATCTATTTCAAGGACTATCATGACAGTTCCATTTTCAATGATTTTAAATTTGACAACTGTTTCCCCTTTTCCTTTCATTTTAAAGTAGGAATGTATTCCCACTAGTGACCATATGTGCAGTAGCAACATTGTGCAGACCCCTACATCATCCTACACAGTCTAGAAAATCACACACTGTATGATACTTAAATTAAACACAGAATTGATTAGTAGGACAGTTGGTTGAACTTCCCAGTCAAACATGAAAGTGACCTACAACATGCACCTTTAGCTGGCAAATAGTTGTCTTGAAGGTGTTTGGGCTTGGAAATTACCGTTCTCCAGCTTACTGAGTGACACTTTAATCTCATTCATACCAGACCTTAAACTTAGCATACCAGGTACAAACATCCAGTCTTTAATGGCATCATATACTTGTTGATCCTTATGCAACACCTCAGAAAAAAACAAACAAAGAAAGATCGACTGACTGACGACGGTCAACAAACTTTATAGTTGAACATTACAAGACAGGATCCTGTTCTGACATCATGTCATCTTTGTGTACTTATGACCCTCCTGTTGCCATCCCTATACTTACACACACATCTGACATTAATGTACTGCCCAAATATAGCCTATGTAGGTGTGCATCATCACCATGTTTGTAGATCACTGCTTTGGAAGAAAAACAGTTCAGTTATCTCTTGTTCTTGTTAAACAGATATAAATTACACATGCTCAGTATCTGTTTATCTTATTGAATTTGAAGGTGAATTTCAAGGTTACCTTGCTACTCTTATAGGAAATCATAAATCTGTCTTACTTGTATGGAAGAAAAAGGAGTTGTAACCTTAACTATCACCTTAAACAAATTTTGACCAACTATTTGGGGGGGGGGGGGGGGGAGGCAATAGGGTGAATATCTACTTACCACCTGGCCTAACTTTCAAATTTGAAAGTAGTTCTGTGGCCCCAGTAGTACTGTAGACTGAGGCCTAGCGTAACACCATGATTATGCCTTAGGAAGTTTAGTAAGCCTAAATACCTGTGTGGATTTCCCACACTTATGTTCAGTTGTTCACTATTAAAGGGAGTAAGGTCCAAGCATCAACCAATTGTGGAATGTTTGCGCTAAAACTTCCTCTTTTAACCTATAAACAATGACAACTCATTACACAGGCTTACAGCATTGTCATACAGTACATTTCCTGAGTAGGCTATTGTGTTTCCTCGAACTGGTGACCAAATTTCAATATTTACAAGTTCTTCGAAGATCTAAATATTTCAGGACATACCATACAGTGTCTTACTGTACATAGGTCTGTAACCTTATAGTGCATGGCTTTACAGGTCCCACTGTGTAAACCACAATCACTTCAGTCAATAGCTCATTTAAATTGGAATATATACATATTCATGAGATGGTACAACAACAAAAACTGCTACTGCAATAACATTTCCTGACATCTATTAATACTATTTAGCCTAATATTTAGCCTTATAATGATATTTAGCAAAACACTTCAAATTCAATGTTCAATGTTCAGAGAAATTAATTTAAATTTAAATATTAAGAAATTACAAGAATGTTTACTATGTAATCTATATTTATGGTATTGAGATGTTGTTGTGTGTAAACCAGTTTTCTGTATCCTGTTTCAGTAAACTGCGCAGGATACACAATCCAATCACAGGCAAAGGGAGCATTAATATATCCAATATTATTATACCGCACTTACACCTGGGAAGCCATGACTCATTATAAAGCCACAGTATGCATTCCATTATACACAATGCCAAACTAATACTTAGTTCAATTGTCTAGTTAAGTGAAAAATCATTCAATCATGATGATATTGCAAAATTAGGCCACTTGTAGAGATGAATGAAATATATCTACTGTAAGCATATTGCCTGTGTCACTATAAATATCTCTTTGGTAGGCCTACTAGGGCCTAGCCTAGTACTGGTAGCCTATAAGCTACCAGTACTAGGCTAGGCCCTTGTAGGCCTACCAAAGAGAATTTCAGACCGTTGAGATTGAATTTATAATGAGGCTTATATATGAATTCCTAACATTGCTTAGGCCTATGGTTCTAGCCTAAATGATGTTGTGCCTTTGGGTGTTACTTGACTTGGGTCTCCAACACCCACAATTGGGTTGCCAACACATTTCTGTGGTGCATTTTTCCCCCAAAAATTCAACTACAAATTATGTGAGAAGCTTGCACTTTGCAGACTCAGTTCTACAATTTATTTTGTAGACATCTTGTACATGGTTACAGTAGTCCAAGCTAGCTTTCATGCACATTGAGTGGTAATTCAGGCCTTGTGGAAGATCTTTGGTTGCTTTCCTAAAACTTAATTTGCAGACCTAAAATTATGCTAACGTTAACTTAGAACACTGTTGTCCAAAATATGTTGGCTAGCCCAATGTTACTTAATGGATCTAGTGCCATTCCGACATAGGTACATACCGCAATACCTATCCACCATAGGTTTCGATCCTTTCGCCGGAAAGGTTCATTTTAGGAATGGGTTTTACTGTGGTATACAGGAATGTATCGATGAAACTTTATGTATCGCATGGAAGGATAGGTACACTGTCTTCAAATGTGACGGTTTGCTGGATATAGACTGAATTGTAGTTAAGACAAGATTATACATAGTCTTTAAATTAAATGTACAGGTTCATTGAATAGGTTTCACTGTAAGCTTGTAAGGATCGATACACTGTCTTCAAATATATAAATGTTGGTTGAATAAATCAAATTAAATTAAGATGATTGTTTACAAAAAAGTCTGATTCTCATTGTAGATTTAAATGACAGATTTTGTGGATGTTGCGGGCCTAGGTAGAGTGACACGAAGCAATATACAGTACATACAGTATACAATGCACCCACGATGTGTTCTATCGGCCATACAAAAAGTGCTTTACTGCCATGGTGGTAACATGGCGGTATGGCACTTTTTCTATGGTGGACAGAGCACATTTTCTATGGCAGTACCCATGGCGGAATGACACGGCCCTATCTTAATAATTAGTTAGGCTAGCATTTTCATTATGCCTGTGCTAGTACTAGTTTGGCCTTGGTTAGGCCTAGGCCTACTACTAGTACTAGTAGTAACTTAGTTCTAGCAGAACTGATTTGATCGACCTAGGCTTAGCCGTACTGTAGTGTTAAGACTAGAATGTGTTAGTCGTTTCATCTTGGACTAGGCAAGGTCAGGTGTATCCTATGTTAATTTTACTTACCATCCATCAGCCCAGACTCGAACTTGTTTCTTTTCTTGTTTCGTAACGTCAGACATTATGTTTCAAACTGGTTCTACACGGCACTACCGGTTGGTCTCTTTACCAATATTATGAAAGCAGCAATACAGTCCAAGGAAATTCGAACAGGCTAACTTGCAACAGCGATCCACTGGTAATGTTATGAATATGAATTATCAAATTTTAGCGGCATATGCACGAAATATAGTGTGTTGTTTGTATATATACTTGACATAACAGCTAGGCTACGTACGTACACAGACAAAAAGCATGTACTGTGGGATGGGCCGAAATTTACTATAACATACGGTTATTTTAGGCGGCCATTTACAATATTGATATCGTCACTTTGAGATCTAGAAAGGTGGAGACTTGATATATCGGATACCAACGCGAAATACATTAAAATAAAATATATCTTATCTAACTACTAACATGGCATTCCTTGGAAGGGATATAAACAGAACAAATGTATGATCTATTGTGACATTCAAGCTGCTCCGTAGAATGAACTGGATGACCTTGACAACATCACACCACTTTCAATCACTGAAAATGAAGGCGTGACTGATCGATCTGATATGAATACGAGTACAAACTAAGCTTGCAAAGCTTACTTACGGAGCATAAGAATGTCCATCATAAAAACGAAGGGCTTAGTGGAGAGGGAAATTTAAAGTTTGTCCTTTCCAGATGGCGAATTTTAGTCGTACATCGGTATGTAATTGGAGACAACCCAAAGAAGTTTATGAAACATTGGTCGCATGCACCTGCAATAAGGTTTTTGGTTGAGTAAGTAGTTGCAAGCCCGATTAGGAAACCTAGAAGTTTGCCGCTATGAATTATAAGTTTCACAATTTTCTTTTTACTTTTGGACGAACTTAGTTACTACTTCATAGGAGAAAATGCATTGCGTCATAAATAATGCAATAACAGCAGCACTGAGTTGCTGTTAAAACATACATTTTTCCAATGCTTACAAGTTTAGGTTAGTTTAGAGACCCAAGGATCAGGAAGCCTAGCTTACAGTAACCTATTTGGCTGAGTACCATATCCGTGTTAGATCGTGGAGTATGTTCAGTGTTCAGAGGATAACTGGGTGGGGTTTTGAATTCGCTCCCATTCCTGCTCCCAGGGCCGCCATATTTCACGTCCCCATCCGACGGATGAAATATACCCAGCATCTGGCCACTTTCTCAAATAGGCTGAGGTAGGCAAAGGCACCTCAGTCGACATCACTGCAGTGCAGCAATGACGAACAAAGTTGTTTTGAAACCAAATGAAGAACAGAAACGGACCCCTTTTCCCATGTTCACAAACCAGAAATAACAAATCCACGGACTGACTACGCACATATCACCACTGCACTGCAGCGATTTTTCCGAGGTCAAGAGAATCTTGCTCCTGGCGGAATTTTGCTCCGGGAGTGTCACATACTCTCCTTCCATCAGTCAAAAGTAAATTAACTTTCTTAGTTTCCTACGTCACATGAAATAACTTGCTCTATGAATATTTTACTAAAATGCCGACCATATATATAGTTTGAAACAAAGCATTTGCGGTGTGGTTCTGTAGCTTAATTGAAACAGTAGTCATATACGACTATTAAAAGCTTCCTTAGATTCATTACTATCAAATGTCGGATAACGGAAGTACCACCGTGTATAGCAGATCATAACAACAACCCACTTACAGATAATATACCCGGGAATTTCAATGTTACACGGTGTACTTACACGAATGTACAAAGAACAGTATGACGTTAGAATAAGAACGAAATATATTGTGATTTACTGCCGCCGCTTTTATATGATCCAATCACTTTACCAACACAGATGATGGCGGATGACCGTGCAAGAGAAAAGGACATAACTTTCAAGAGTGTCAGTCGAAAAGAAAACACAAAGCCTAGGCCTGTAGTGTATATACTAGTATATGGCTAGGCCTAACTTGGTATCGCTAGGCTATCTAGCCTATCCGTTCTAAATTATACTGTAATGTATTGTTCATAGGCTTTAACTACAGGTGGAAGCTATTCACGTGATCGTCCGTTCTATAAGGATGGCATTTACCAGACTGAAAGTTCAATAATTATTGTACTGGTATTATTTACACGATCATTAGTTCAATAGTGATGTGCTCTTAGTACTTCTTCTCACTCACCTGGCTGCCTGCAATAATTAAGCGTTGCACTGGTGCTTATGTAGCCAATGGTCAGTTTCATAAGCTTTATACACTGGTGCTTATTTGGCTGATGGTCAGTGTCATAAGCTATATATACTGGTGCTTATTTACCCAATAGATGTATCTGTTACACTGCACTTAAAAAGTGTGTTCCGTACACTATATGCTTTCTTCTGGTACATCCCATTAGAAACCGGTCAGTCCATAAATATTACCATATTTCTAAATTGGCACAGTAATGACATAATATGCTGACAGAGGGATACAGTAATATACATTTTTGAAATAAACTTTTGGCACTTTTCTTTACCAAACTCTGTGAGCTTTATGCTAATTAAACGGTCATGTTTAATCTCTTTATCTAGAATTGACACTTGAGATGTTTCATTACACTTGAGATGTTTCATTACACCAGGAGTGCAACATTAAGGGATTATTGAACTAAACTATGCATAGAAAGATGAAACATCCAGTCTTCTGTGGTTACCACCACAGAATGTCATCGATTTCTGACCAATGTAATGATAGTGGGTAATTCTGACATTGTAAGGTGTAAAAATCACTTTACCCTCAACTTATTGTCTTAAGTAAATACATACCATGCAAAAGACACTGTTTATTTACATACTTTTTTCTTTCTTGTATTTTCAGGAGATGGTTATGAAGCTTCTACAGAGGCATTTTCAAGATCCTAAGATTAAAGGTGGTGAAATTGAAACAAACTGCACTAGCTATCCTTATTTATCTTTTGTTTGATAAACAGGGGTAATAGCCTGTAGTAGTCTTGTAAAGGTTTTCAAAAGTTCCTTACTGTCAATTTTGAGCGATGATGATCCGCCCCCAAATGTGTGAATGTTTCTTACATACTTAGGGACAGATTTAAATCACTTGCCCGGCAGGTGGTGATATGATATAATTCCCCATCCCCTCCCGCATCTTCAAATGCGTGAATGTTTTTAACTGTTTTTTTGTTTTTTTTTGGGGGGGGGGCATATCAACAGATAAAAAGTGCCAGTAGTCATCCACTAATATAATTCCTATCATTTCCTTACAATGTACAGTGACTAATGAGGCTGTGGCATTAACAACAGAGCTGCTGAGAATATTTGTCCAAGGTAAGTATTAATCTACATTACAGAATAATGAATCAAAACATTTCATTGAAATGTGTAAAAAAGAAATAGTATAATTTGTTATTAATTAAAAGAAAACCAAAACAAAAGTATGGAAGGTACTTGAAATTATCAAGGATGGCAATTATTCTTCAATTGATTGATGAGGTATTAGGACTGCAGACAATGGTGCTACGATCCAATGGTACTATTGTAGAAAGTCTGGAGGGAGGGCGAGGGGGTTGGTATAGGTGACATTTCAAGAGTTTAGGTTAATTGTGTGTACCCTGTCAACTCTTCATCCTATAGGAGGAAAAAGCATGAAGGTTTGAAATACTTCTAGAAGGTGAGGGACTGGTGGCTTGTTGCTTTTTTTGGTACTGGATATTGAATCTGTGCAGAATAATGACCCTTTGAGTGTTGTTTTGCTCCCCAGCTCACCTGCCTACTATCTGCTAATACTTCGAACACCAAATTAATCATGCTTTTAAGGAATCACTGGTCCCCTAGCAACCACTACATTGTTTCCATGCCAACCAATAGTTAACCTGTCTTGTAATATGAAAATAACATACAACATAAAAATACTTGTTTTCTACATTGACTCGAAGAGATAATCAGTATTACTGTGCTTTTCTTTACAAAATAAAGGTCATATTTTCCTCGTCGGTCTTGATTTTCATGATTTAAATTATATTTCTTATAGAAGCAGCCTTGAGGAGTGCAGAACAAGCCAAAGATGAATCATCTGTTGTTGTGGAGCAAAAACACCTAGAGAAGATACTTCCACAGCTGGTAAAGTTTTTGTAGTAGTTAAACCTGTTAACTTCAAAAAGTAAATACGACTTAAATGATAACCACACTGACCATGATCATGGATGGAACTGTCGTCTTCTTTAGTTACAATGTGCCTTTGTTTCTATTGAATATTCATATTGTTCCCTGGTTGTGGACTTAATTTAGGTAGTTCCATTTATTGCACGTAGTAGATGTGGCCTTTCATCACGAAGTCAGATCCGTGCATTGCAGACCAAAACTGTTGGTAATATTGTACAGTTATACTGCCTGTACCCTGATCACATTGCTTGACATTAGTTACATGGTGGACTGAATGGATCAGTTGACAAGAAAACAGGATACATGCAACTCATTTGCAGAGAGTTAAACAGTTACTAAAAATTATTCTAGTGATTGCCATCTAAAACTACCAAGCAAAAATTAGGACATTCTAGTTTGCCCAAATGTTTGCAAGTGTTCTCATGACGACAGTGTATATTCTCATTTTCTTTTTTGTGTTTCTGTTTTTATCTTCAGTTACTGGACTTTTGAAGCTACCTGAAGCTGGACTGATTGATATCACCGGTGATTTGGTCAGAAAAATAGGACAAAGAAGTGAACCTATCTACATCCAAAAACTATTCATTTTAATCGTATGTTCAACTTTTGGAAATTTAGTTTTGGTTATATTGTCTGAATCCAACTCTGGCAGTGACAAGCATTAACCTTCAGAGCCAATCACAATAGCCCAAGTCACTGATTTGGAGTGTTCTCCAAGGTGACGAAGAAATGATGTCATCGGTGGTTAACCAGTTACAAACATTTGAGTTCATTTCACATGGTTTCAAATGTCATTCTTGAAGCTTTCGCTCAGCTTGTACAAAGGAAGTGATATTGCATTTACATCTTATACACTAAGGAATGCTACTTAGAAGTGTGGTTTGTTTTCTTCATTCAGGATAATTTTGACTTGCAGCAGGTGTAACAATGACCTTTACTCAAGCAGCTTTACCTTGAAGAAATATCATGACTCGTAAAGATGTTACTTCTTTGTAAGAAAATGTTGCATTGACTTTTCATGATCCAATCATAACTACAGATAAAGATGTCTGAACTGTAGGGTTGTTAGCATACAATATGAGATTCGATACATTATGAATGCTATTAAAACATATAACTGTATGGTTGTTAGATACAATTGGAGATTTGATCCATTATGAATGCTATTAAAAACATATGATCCTGTGAAATCTCCATCTTGCCAACATTCTCAACAAGTGCATATAATTAGCAAATTTGTGGTCAGTTTGCTTCAGTAAACATTGGCATGGCCAAACCTACAGTATGAGCTATGTACATAAAGATAAAGATCATCTTCCAAAGTGTAAATAAAAACAGCAGCCAGTTATGCCACTTGTTATCTTCTTGTTTATTTATATGGATACACATCGGGATAAGGTTAGGTATTTATGCAATTTCATTAGAGAAGATAACCCCAACCCCCCCTCCCCTTCCCCCTGTAAATAAAACAGCAGCCAGTTATGCCACTTGTTTTTCTCTTCTTTATTTATATGGATACACATCGGGATAAGGTTAGGTATTTATGCAATTTTATTAAACTAGATAACCCCAACCCCCCCTTCCCCCTGTAAATAATAACAGCAGCCAGTTATGCCACTTGTTATTTTCTTCTTTATTTATCTGGATTCACATCGGGATTGGATTAGGTATTTATGCAATTTTATTAAAGTAGATAACCCCAACCCTGCAACCCCCCCCCTCCCCCCTGTAAATGAAACAGCAGCCAGTTATGCCACTTGTTATCTTCTTGTTTATTTATATGGATACACATCAGGATAAGGTTAGGTATTTATGAAATTTCATTAGAGTAGATAACCCCGACCCTCCAACCCCCCCCCCCCCCCCTGTAAATAAAACAGTCATATTCGACATGCTCAATAGCATTACGGGTTCACCTTCAAAAGTCATACCCGAAAGTTGGAGAAAACAGAAAAGGCCAAGAACCAACATTGGGTAATCCATGTGTATTCATGTTACCAAATAGGATCAGGGTTTTAGAATGTGGTTGTGTATTAAGTATGTGAAAGTCAGCGTGTGGTGTGAAACATTCAAGTTCAGACCAATTAATACCTTCAAAGAACATGCGTAGGAAATATGTTGCTGATAATGGTGTGAAATACAAATGACGGACAATTGTTGACTTGTTAAATAGTAAATGAAATGGACAGTGTCATCTGTGTGCCAGCTATTGAGTCAGAGTATAGCTTATCATAGTCCTAGAAACGGGGGGGGGGGGGACAGAGTGGGGGAAAGTTTCTGAAGAGTATCTGCTCAGTCTGTGATCAACTTACTGGATTTGTCGAAGGTTAGCCAGTCAAGTCAAAACTGGGTCATATTCAACCAACTATGTCTCGAGTCAGGTCAAGAAAGTTTTTAACTAACATTGGACAATATTTTTCTCTTCAATTGTACTATACATTGTCTGGCACTGGAATATTCATTTAAAATTTACTGTAAAGATTAAAATAATTTTTTTTGATAATACGTTTTGAGCCCACAATTTATCCCCCAGTCTTCCAGGGAGTGTACTCCTTTTTCAACCCCCCCCCCCCACAAAAAAAGCTTGTGTGCAGACCTAATTGTATATACAGTACCTAATTCATGACCTTCATATGCCTATGACTGCATCATTCCACGTTAAAAAGGGATTCATGAGAGTCGGCTTCAACGAACCCAGGGATAACCGTCCACACAATTGATTGCGCCTTAACAATTGACAAATTTCAGTTTCGAATTAGCGTCCTCTATTAGGGTTCTCGAGTGATGAACCTGCCAATCCACTAACAATCGAATATTGCAACAGTTTCGTGCCAATGTCTGTTCACTGGTGTTTCTCACAAGACGATGGCACAATTTAATACGTACTGACCGGGAACTGCCATATAAGCATACGGCCGTCATAAATACAGAATAATCGTTGTTAAAGGTATTCAGTAAAGGCCCCAAATTATAGCACACTGTAATTGCTAGAAGTTTTCCAAAAGTGCTTTCCTGGAGGTCTTTACTCTCCAAATTGTTCTCAGACAGTTTTACGGAACACACAAGATGACTGAATGTCCCAGTGAGGAAAATTTCATTGAAGGTTGTAATAAAACAGTTTTAGAATTTTGACCAAAGGTGACCATATTTGAATATCTAGCATACATGGTGCCAAGACAGCATATCTTTAAATAATGAAATTATTTTAATGACACGAAACATACATTTACCACGTGAGCTTATTCTAAATAAAAGAATTACAAAAACTGTTACTCCATGAATTAACGTTAAATATGCTTGATTTGATGCTTATTTGGGGATGGGTTGCAAATTGCAGGGTTAATGAGAAATTTGTGTCGTAGTTAGTGATAATATTTATTTAATTATAATTACAGGCAAAACTAAGATCACTCTCGTCAGATTGGCTGAGCGTGCGCTAAATAAGTGGCGCTATTACTTTTTCCTCAATGTATGCTATTCGTTAATTCATTCCGGTAGCTCCAGGTGGCTGCTATCTTTAAACCTATATTATGAGGTATCTGAGACGGAGGGTTATCGTTTGATTGCCTGACACCCCTTTCGCCATCCAGCTGAATGTTTTAGCAAAAATGTGGAGCGAGCCCCTTGTTGAAAACTGAGGGGCACAAATATGCTCCTCCCCTCCCCTGCATTATCAAATTCATGTGTGTTAGAAATCCATTAATTCCGCCCTTTTGTAAGGTAATAATTTTATATGGTAAAAGTTATGATCTATAACTTACATATATATTGAGATGTGGCTCACCTCTTTGCTAAAATCTGAGAATAGACATTTGATATTTTGAAGTGCCTATTTGGAAGTATAATTTGTATTTGTATTTAATAAGTGCAAATTTACAAAAACAACAGTCTTACATTTTATCAGATGAAACATAACCACACGGCTGT
>KN883979.1:109793-120425 GCA_000934455.1 Apostichopus parvimensis
TGTGTTACATAGAAAGAAACATAAATGCGCATACTCGACTATATCGTTCTATCGTGGCAATGTTGAAATAACTGATGAGAAGAAAATAGCAAATGCTTTTAATGAATTCTATGTCAATGTTGGTCCTATGAACGTGCCCCCCCAAAAAAAAGAGTAATACAAATACCAGCATATATTTATATGAGAGCAATTCCCTAAAGATGTTTCTGACACCAACAGATGAGGATAAAATTGCTAAGATTTCCATGACGTGTTTACAGCCCAATAAGGCTTTGGGTAGGCATGGGATTTTTGTTTAAAAAAAGTTTACCTTTTTATATCTAAACAAACCTACTACCACCTACTACCATCTTCAACAGGTCGCTTGCAACCGGTATCATTACTGATCGTATTAAAGTAGGTAAAGTTAAACCTATTTTTAAAGAAAGGCGATTCTATGAATTGTGATAATTATCGCCCAGTTTCAAGTTTAACGTGTTTCTCCAAGTATTTGAAAGACTTGTCCATAATCGCTTTTATATAGTTTTATTACAAGATGTATACAAAGGACAAAACGGATTCCGACCAAATCACTCTATACTGAGCCAGCTCTATAGCTCACGCAGTTAAATCAATTAAGTATACCACCTTAGATCATAACAATACAACCGTTGGAATAAATTTAGACCTGTCTGAGCCTTTTGATACGATTGACCACATCACTCTGTTGAAGAAACTTTATCAATGATACGGTGTCAGGGCTGTTGGCTTCAGAGTGGATTAAAAGCTTTCTGTCCGATAGGAAGCAGTTTGTATCTTATTATGGAGTCCACTCTGAATCATTTGGCGTAACATATTGAGTTCCTCAAGGATCCATCTTAGGTCCTTTTTATTACCTATGTCCATGACATAGGGCCTAGCTAATATTCCAAATATTTGTACTATTGTTCTCTTTGCAGACGATACTAGCATTTTCTTTACAGGGCATGATATCAGACTATTACAAAACACTATCTCTGTTGAATTAAGAAAATTACATGTCTTTCAGCTAACAAACTGTCACTTAATGTATAAAAAAGACAACTTGTATGTTATTAAGTAAGACCAAGTAAGAGATCGAGTGAAAATGACATAAAATCTCCATGAATGGCGATTCACTACAGAGGGTCTATCGTATTAAGTTTCAAGGTGTGTTTATTGACTGTGACTGTGGAAGCCTCATATTGACTCTGTTAGTATTAAAGTTATCCAAAGTACATGTATACTGTCGAAATTAAAGCATTATTAACCTGGAAAATCCTTCGTTCCCTATTCCATACCATAATATAACCTCACCATTTTTACTGTCTGACAGTGTGGGCCGGAACAAGTATAAGACACACCTTACAACAGACTGATTACACTTCAAAGGAACATTATTCTGTAAAATAATGTGACCATACTAGCAATTTTTTTCTTCCCACAGTCTGCTGAAGTTTAACCGACCTAATCCACGTTCAGGGAACTATCTTCGCTAACCGCATTATGCACAATCTTGTTCCGCTTATATTTTAACAAATTCTTCTCGTTTAACTGTGACACACATGACCATAATACTAGGTAGTCTAAATATCTCCGCTTATCTCGCCTTTTAAAGCAAAGCGTATATACGTGTACGAGCATCCTCTGCCTGGAATATGCTTCCAATGACATTCGAATTTATAACTCACTTTCATGTTTTAAGAACGAGTATATTTAGCATTACATAAATACTTATCGGTCAATTGGTATATATAGCCCCAGCCCCCCCCCCCCCCCCCCTTCACCCTTCCTTTGTTCATACATTGTTCAGACGGGAGTGATCTGCTTCACAATCCTACAAAGGGTTGCTATTTACTTCCTGTCGTAACTATTATTTAATTTGTAACTATGTAACATTAATTGTAAATATTGTTATCATTGTATATATTACAGAAGAAACAACAAGGCCTAAATGAAATCAAATAATTTATCAACAATCTGTATTAGATGACTTGGTTATACATAATGTGTATTAACATTGGGCTAACCTATATAAACTCTTCCATGGGCAACTTTTGGGGTCACGTGCAAGGTGCTATCGTTTTTTATTTACTCAATCTCTGTCCACTCCTTTCCCATGATATAGTTGTAACTGAGTGCCACCTCGGTTAGTGTTGGATTACATAGTTAGCATGGTGCGAATACTTGTATTACTAATACCATTAGTTCAAATCACAGCTTAGTCAAAAACTTCATTGCTTTTCCGTGATCCGGTTCCAATTTTTCGATCAGTTGTTCTTATAATTTGCTCGCAAAAAATACCTTCTATATTATATTAAAAGTCGTTAATCTAATACGTAAAACGAACATAATTCGCAAACACACTCATCTGCGATGCCTACTGCTATAAGTGCCACCGCCATAACAATAGAAGTTATGTGAACAATAATTTAACACGTCATAACAATAGAAGTTATGTAAAACAATATGTTAACAATGACATATCGCTCTATAGATGTCGTCACGATAAAAAAAAAAAACTTTAGTTTCTTACCGTGATTATAGACAAGTAAAGATTTCATAATCGATACCTCCTTTCAGTAAGAAATTGCACCCGATTTTTTGTCTACAGTAACCCTATAACCTTTACATTAAAAGCCTACAAAAAAACATGCAGATCGACAGACAAACAGACAAAACCCGCAGTTAATAATTCTTGTCATCAGCGTTCATTTTATTAGCTGTTGAACGTCACATGGTACGTAATTATATGCGATCAAACAATTTTTGTTGGGATCAAAGTTTTTCAATTAAGAGATTTCAATAAAGTGATTTCCAAAAATCTACTCAATTGATTTTGTTAAATTTATTTATTTGATCGCAAACATCACCAGTTCACTTTGACTCTTAATACCGTCTATTTTAAGCCATCTTCATTAGATGAATCGCTTTGAAGAAGACGCAACGTGACAAAA
Source organism: Apostichopus parvimensis (assembly GCA_000934455.1). NCBI lineage: Eukaryota > Metazoa > Echinodermata > Holothuroidea > Aspidochirotida > Stichopodidae > Apostichopus > Apostichopus parvimensis. The sequence continues at coordinate 112,748 of KN883979.1, forward strand.
AAAACTTATTGGATTGTATCTCAATTGATGACAGCTTGTAATTATGTTCCCTCGATTCATCTTGGCTTGAATAAAGCTTTCCTTGGTTCATCATTCAGTGTGGCCGTACATCATGCTGACTGAGGCGGTCTCAGATTACCGAAGTTGGCTCTTACAGCGTCGCTAAAAACAGCCAGGATATCAATTTGAGAATACTCGTGACAATATTTTTGCTCGAGATTGTCTCTCGTTTTCCTCAGCAAAGAGTGTTTATAAAAATAACACTTCGTCCACGCGTTAGTCCCCCTGGGCGACTTTCGTGCATTAACTTCATAAAATGACGTCATAAACAGCCAGGTTTTTATTTTCCTGAACCCCAGATGTGTGTAATAAATAGTAAAAAGAGAAAGGATATCATTTTCGATTTTTTTTAAGCAAAACGCCGAAACCAATTGGGAAAAAAAAGAATAAAAAATTAGACTTAAAACACATAAGCACCATAAAATCAGCACGTTTATCGCTTTAATTTGCAATCTAATGAAAGAACATGAAGCTAACTTGTTTATAATAAAACAAGTAAAACGAAGGAAACACAATACACACAGCCATACATAAAATATCAAATGAATGCAACCTTCGTATTCACAGTCGTTAGCTGAGAGGAGAAAATCGTACAGAGTGAAAAGAAAACAGCTTCGCGCACTTGCAAGGGAATTGATAAAGTAACTTATTGGAAGAGTTGTGCAGCATTAAATACCAACCTTCCAAACCCCCATCGGGTGTTGATACACGGGCTTTGTCTAAACTACGCTTGACCTGTATACCCAAATTTCAAACTAGACTGCTGCGTACAGTATAAGCATATATATATAGTGACAAAGGAAAGGTACGTGTTTTCTGTATTCTGCGTAACACCTAACTCAATGAAAAACAATGGTGTCCCTCACCTATACTTCTGAGATATCTTTTATAAAAAAGAAAGGCAAATGCACTCACTTTCGAGGCCAGGTCAAATTAATAAATTGCAGTGTCTGAACTGATTTATTTTTCTCCTATTATTTTTTATATCTTAGATATACATCAGTTTATCTTCGTTATAGTTCTGAGTAATTCTTGAAAGTTGAAACGGAGGCAAAATCTGATTGCTGCTTTCAGTGAAAAATATTTCATATTCATCTCTTTTGCATTGTATACGTTGTCCGTATATAGACTACATGAATCCTGTGTGGTTCATTTTATTTTGATTGGTCCAGTGACCATCTACTGAGCTTCTTGGTATAAATTAATTAATTCTTAAAATTAATTTCTCTTGACTGGAAACCGTCCTCAACAGAGGCTGCATTGTAACATGTATACGGTAATATAATATGGTTGAACTAATAAAAATTCCGTTCAATAAGTTAAGCTCATTAGCTTCCAGTTCGTCCCTCACTTGATCACATGATGATAAAGGATACCATGGTATATTGGATGGCGTTTAACGAAGCTTTGAAAACACTTCATTAAACCAAAGACGAAATAAAAAAAAGGGTCCACTTTATGACCACTTTATGATGGCAAAAATAAGGTCTGGTCCCAACTCAAGTAATCGAAAAACACAAAATCAATGTAATTCTGAGGAACAAAATGACTTCACTTAAGTTTTCGGTAAATCAACTTAAGAGGATAAAAAGTGTTTTCTTCCTTGACCTTCTCTACTTCGTCTCCAGAGAAAAGACTCTTGTATTGATGGCCTTTCCGTTCTACGACGGAAAAAAAATACGAAAGACCAGAAAACGTTGCTACTCTTCAGCAGAACATTTCCGGTGCGTGCTTTTAGAATAAATCAAGAAAACAGACCGTTTCGATTCGATTGCCTTTGCATTTTTCTGATTGCTTCCTGGCAGATTGGTCAGTGGATGATGAGATAGAAAGAGAGGATGTTACGAATTTACGAATAGCTAAAGCATATACGAGGCATGGAGCCCGCTAAAGGAGTTATTAGTTACGTTGCAAAAATGGGTCATAGTGTTCCTCCTGCGGGGAAATTTTGTTGTTTAAATACAGAAAAATAGAAGGAAACAAATGCCTCATGTTTTTTGTTTCATCCCCTGGAGTTTAAGATCAAAACATTTGTTGGAAATATTCTCAATTATAAGATATACTTAACCGATACTATCATCTTTAAGATATCGCGAGAACTATAGCAGAGTTTGAAAGTTTAAGTCAGATAGTTAAGGTCATAGGAGCACTTTTTTGTTGTTGATATTTTAAACTTCCACAACAATGTAAATTATATAGTTAATCATACAGTTCGAAATAAAGGTGTTACTATTTGCTATTTTGCATGTGATTGAAATAATATTTGTGAGAAGAAAATTCATCGCTCTATGATCAATGTTAGTGACAAGATTTTCCGAAGTTTGATGGTCAAGTCTGTCGGTCAGTGCAATATATAATGTACCAATCATTATCTATCCGATGTGATTTGGCGGACTATAGTAAAGCCTGGCAATGGCAGTTACTACTATCATTCATCCTTAATGTAGTTTGCACGCACTGCTATAATTACAATCATCAGCAGTTATTTTTACAACGCTTAAGCGACCAAAAATGTGGGAGAAGCCCGCAAGGGCTGTTGGATTACAACTTAACCGTCGGGTGGTTTCTAATTCAACATTTTAACTCAAATTGGAATCTTTTCAATTTAAAAAGGCATTTCAGATGCGAAAACATTAGGATGCTCTTGGATAAAAAAAACCCCACCTTATTATGTCCGAATGCTTTGCCTCTTTATTCTCGTGCGAGCTACGTACCTTCTCTTTAGATATAAATACTAAGTATACGTTGGAAGCACCCCGTGGTCTTATACAGAGCCCCACCATAGTACTACTGACCTACTGACTTAAATGTACCAAAATAAATATACAGAGGTACAAAGAAAGTGACGTGTGATTGCGAGGTATTTGGTTATCTCAGTCATAACCTCATTCAAACACCTCCAGGAACTGGATGACAAATAGCTCTGATATTAATCATACGATTATTCCAGTTATTATCAATCCCAACTAGTTCACCTTTTGTTCCTTTCATTTTAAATAATCTCCCAGCTTTAAGCCTGTCACAGAGGGTCCACCCTTTGCACAGGGTTTACTCTAACCTAACCATTGAATACATTCCCCCAAGCATCTCAACTATGACAGGTTCGTTTGCACGCTTGACTTTACCTTGCAGCTGATGTTATACGTCACGATACGTCACAATTTTGACTATACGCTGGTCATCTGCGGTGATTAATTCGATCAAGTCATATACTAAATAAGACAAGTCAGTAATCATAACAATAAACTACACAGGACCAAATACCGCAGATGACAAGAGAATGTAAACAGGGCCGTGCAAATCAATCACATATAGAATGTATACGCTAACATATATACCATACCTATATTATTGCCCGTTATACGAAGATGGCGCGCTATTGAACGCACAGTACTAAAGATATCTCTAATATTATTTCGTTATTTAATTATGGCGCAGGGAGAATCAATATTTTCGTGTGATTTATACACGGCAAATGCATTTTAAAGGTCTAAGTTATCTTACGGGTGACGCTTGAGTTAGTAAATTGACCTTTTCAAAAGGATAATATACCGTTGGACGCATTAAGTGGGGGCTCTGATGTTGAAAAATCTAACATACCGTATAACGTTACTGTGAAATTTCACTTGAGATTCAGTCTTCCGTGCACTCTTCGTTTCAAAAGCTGAAACTTAACTTTGAATTAATCTATTGACAAATTTACTCCAGTAGATAAAAGTCGAAAAATATTTGAAACTTTCTCATTTGTTTCTTGCATTTATAATACAACGGAAAGAAAGCGAGTCTACAGATTAAATGAGAAAAGAAAACTACTTATTCAGTTGTCACCTAACTTATCTTCTTAGATACGAATGCTAGGATAGTTAAGGTTCCAACTATGAATTGTACGTGAACACATTACTTCCCAAGATCATGTATTGAATGGACAAGTTACACACTATACAGACGTGAGTTATTTGGCAACACACCAACATTTGGATGTTAGTATACGCACTTCAAAGCACTTGATTCGCAACATGCTCCTGTTTTAACGTAAAGCTTTGCTTGAAAAGTTACCAAATAGTATATAAGTTCCATTCCTTCATTCCCATATTTCCCACAGTAATCTTAGACTTTGATATGCGAAGCTCGATAAACACACTTTGTTGCGTTTTTCTTTTGTATCCAATTTCATTGCAATTCTGGTAATTCCATACAGCCAATATTATTCTCAATGTCATCTTTTGTTATATTTATAAGTTATGAAAATAAACACTGCCAGTCAACCCTGACTGGCCAATAAGGTCTAAAATTAAAAACTAGCGTTACAATCAATAGGCGTACAAGGTTAATGCATATAACATCCGGTAAATATAAATAAATCAAAGCGCGTGTCACGAATCTCTGATCGAGAACAATTTGAACTATAACAAAGACATTGTTCGAAACAAATTTAATCCGTTTTATTGCAAGAAAATCATTTTTCTGGTCCAATTAATTATAACTCCGTTTTTAATGGAATATAAAATGAAAGAGGTGCATACATAACTTTACTCAAAGGAAAATCTGCAGGAACGAATTATTCTTGGCTATGTAAAACTAGAGCACAAACGATGGTAATCTGACAGACATGAACTGCGTTTACTTGTAATGGAAGCGGTGACATTTTGGCTTGGTAAATATCAGCTTTAATGCGTTAACAATGTTCTTTATGATGTCATAAAATAAAGATAACAATGTTTCATTATTACTACGGCTAATTCCATCCAATCCAACAACCTCGAATTTCGCGTACACAAATTTGTTCACATCCATTGTTTCTTAGTAGAATTATTCTGAGGACTTGGTGGTTCCTTTTAAATGACGTCTGAGGACTTCAAGTCCTCAGTCATGAATGCAAAACAAGTGCACACACACAGCGCAGCACAGCTACAAACACGCACACAGCTGTTATGAAAGTTTAAAGTGAAACTATTATTAAAATTAAAGCAATTACCGTGACAAAGCAAGATAAGAAAGACAAAGAGGAAATGATAATAACTTAATATTAACCTTATACGATAGCTTAAAAAGACATTTATACAATTAATTCCACCGTATATAGGGTTCATCGAAAATTGTAACTGCAGTAGTATTTATAAATGTTACGTAGATTGCTGTCAATACATGTGCTCGCGCATGCGTCCGATGTTTTGGTTCGACCAATTTGTTTACAAACAATTTACACGCCATGTTTTTGTTTATTCTTTCGCTCGGTCTCTGCGAATTGGGAAATTGGAGGAAAAAAAATTGCCACGATTCCGTGATTCGCAACAACTCATATGAGAGAAATCGCAGTTTTGAAAAATGTTCATAAATTCAGCGCTCCCAGACCTTTTGATGACAAGTATGAACTTAAATCAGCAAAAGCTTCCGTGTACCTCTCAGAGAGAGAGAGGTGGGTGGAGGGAGAAGCGATTTGCTCCAGTTTTGTATTCCTTGCAGAGTGTTAAGATTAAACTTTAGCACCTACCAGCACGATAATTTACAATAACAAGACGTTTGCATTTGAAGGATATGTTTGTTGTATATGGAACTGTATATATTTCTCGTACATCAATTGAAAATGAAGTTAACACATGCAGCCATTTTGGCGGCCTCGGTTATAACCAAGGTGACTGAAGTGTATATGCATTCATGCATCCAGTTGTCACAGTGACATAACAATTACGTGAAGCAATTATGACATGCAGGTGTGGGTCCAATTAATTAAGGACTGTACAGATATTTACGTTACATTAACATACAGACCTATACCATAGTAGTATAATATTCGATACGCACAAAGTATACAGTATTGGTCTGCTTGTTCAGTCATCTCACTGGTTCGAATTGTTGAAGATAAGTTCCAACGTTTAAAGTTGTCTATAGCAGGACGAAAATGATAACTGATATTTAAAGGCGGTTTTGACCTTCATAACGTCACATATATGAATATTTATAAGATCACTGCTATACCGATGGTACGAGTTGGAGGTACCTATTTTCTTAACAGTGATCTTCAAGTTACAGTATTGCTGTAGGCTCTATGAAGGACTCTACACATCCCGACATGATTATTGTGTATAACTTGTGACTCTGTTTCCTCCTGTTTATGATCAAGTAGTATGATCAAGTAGTATCTCTTCAAGCCATTGCTGTATGGATAATATATATATATAGTAGATATTTATATATATGTTTGTCTATGAACGCTGTCTATTTGTATATTGCAGTCTTGGCTAACTGAAAGATTTGAGAGTTGGAGTCATTGACGGTTCACAAAGATATATAATAAATGTCAATAACCTGCATCAGTGATTATAACAAACGGCAGTTTCGCCTCTCACTGAAGCTCAGAATTGTGTGCCTTAACTGTGCGTCCAGTCTAGCAGCATTTGTTCTTAAGACTTGTGTCAACTTCTCGACGATCGGGCCAGCGACACTAGGTGTGCATGACTATGTGTGCCCACAAATCTATAAAATGATTTGCAGTGACTCTGTTGGACCGTGTCGGAGTACGACTTGGGTAAAAGCTGTTCAATTTCGTTTGGACTAGGCCTATATAGGCCTAGTCAGAAGGTCGACATTCTCAAATGAAACGTGCAAGAATGCCAATGACTAAACCTTTTGAGTTACCTCAACTAACATGTAAATATCAGTTGCACTATATTACATATGCAACATATTCCCTATCCGTTGTATATGGTTATATACGGTACTTTGCATAACGATTGGAGCTGCTGGTGCCTGGATAAACATTCAAAAGTACAACTTAATTACATCTGGAATTACTCATTTTTCTGATGTAGCCCAAAAGCAAAGTAAACGCTTATGAAGAACGCATTCCCAATCCGTTACTCTGTATTGATTTTAAGTATTGGGAGCAGTCCCACCAACCACTACCCTGGGTATACAAATAAAGGACACAGTAGCAAATCATTGCATCACTTAGCATGTAGCATATCATATTATACAGTATAGTAGTATATATAATAACGTATAGAGCGCTTGCCTATCCACCTTGGTTGCTGGTTGTCAATAGCGAAGAGAGAGAGAGAGAGAGAGAATAAAACTTACTATCGAAGTGTCTAACAATTCGATTCTGTTTGCAAGCTCGTATCCAGTAGGTTGGCTTAACATAGGCGTATAAAACCATTCATTGATACCAATACTTGTATTCAATATTATAATTGATATATATCACCGATGTTTGAGTATTGTAATTTAGTATATGGGTTATGAGTAATGCTAGAAATATTCTCAGGTTTAGTCGGCTACAGAAAGCTGCAGCAAGAATTATTCTCAATGAAGCATTCGACGATAGACAGAAGACCTAGGCTATATTTAAACTTTGAACTGGTCCTCACTCGAAAAACGTCTTATATGTAAAATATTGACAATGGTGTATATATCATATAATGGTCTTGCTCCACAGTACCTTGCGGTTATGTTCCGTCACACGATTGATATACATTATTATACAACACCTAATTATATTCCGGCCATTTGATTGGTCAATTGCTCGTCGATTGCATGCAAAATCCGCTCTATTGCACGCTATGAAATAGAACCATGCGTTATACTTTTTTGATAGCACTTTTTTCAATGGTAAGAGAGC
>KN883980.1:1676-15180 GCA_000934455.1 Apostichopus parvimensis
TTCCGTCTAGCTATTCATTTCGAAAAAAAAAGTAAAAACTACTTTCGGTCATATATAGTAACAAATTGTGACACGGTTAGACAGGCGCCTTGCGAGGGATCTGCCAAGGGAGGGGCGAAGCTGGTAGGCAAACTATCTAAGCGTAGCGCCACCATAAGTTGGCGCGAAGCGCAAAAGAAAATTTTGGCCGAAAATGCCTCCCATATATCCGTACAACAAAAGAACGACGCGGGTTAGTAGGGCTACACATACTACTACATAGTTTCTTCATACTACTTCATTTATTCCCATTTTACACGAATATAATAACCCCCCCCCCGCCAAAAAGAGTATTAGATCGGATTCCTTGAAATGTCAGTAATTGAAGTAGCTCCTCTTCTCTTCATATATAAAAATGACCAAGACCATGGCAAGCATTACCATTCAGATGAATATACCAGATCCGTCCTTTCATTATATCTAAAAGCCTGTTTAGACCCACACACTTATGTCAGTCACATATACACTAATATGGATAAATAACAAGTGATCCTTCAAATCCCCTGAGCTTTTTAAGGAATACAGATAATTTAATAGAAAGATTTAATTCAAAGGGAGAATACCATAATGGATATTTGTGTTGTTTATTATACAATCTGCTGGTAGCAAACTTGGCCGTAAAAGGAAAGATAAGGACCTTGAAAACATAATGTTACTTTATTTCACCAAAATCACACCGGGAAAGTTGAGAGTAGGCAGAGAAATTAAAGGTTTGGAAACAAACAAATAAAACATGACAATTAATTTGTGGGACACAGTATTGTCTGAATCTGATTAAAAGATATATAACTCACTAGTATAAATAGCAGTCATGTGATTGAACTTACATATTAAGATCTCTTAATTAGTTGCAGTGCTATCTAGTTGTGTGTGAATATTATATGGAATTGGTCAAAATTATAACCTATTACGTAACATGAAGCTTTACTTAATTTGATTAAAACGTCTACCCAGTGTCTTAATTCTCCACTTTATTTGAGTTAAACACTAGGAAAGTATAGAAACCAACTTAAAAGTAGATTTTAGATTCAAATTCCCCATACATGATCTGTTCCTATTACTAACTTACAAATGTTCCCCATCACCATTCTGTGCATTTGACCAATTCGTAAAGTACCATAGAAATGGTTAAATTTCATTTCATTAGTAATTACTTGAATCAAGACTAACAATTTAAAGTAAAATATCTGTTAGTGTTAAAATAATGCATGGAAGACCAACGTCTCACACCAACAGAAAAAAACTAAAAACCTAAACATGACCAGTTAAAACCAGGGAGCTGCTACAGTAAGATACATGGTCAGTTAAACGGACTGTTACGACTGTTGTTATGTGTTATAATGAACAATTACACAGAACTTACAACAAACCTGTTCAACATGACGGTTTAATCTCAGAATAAACGTGAAATTAAATTTGTTGGATGCAAATTTACAACCTCGAATATTAATAAGACGGCATGTGTCAAAAACGACTGTATAATATATAGCAAACCTGTCCAATAGCTATATCTATATGTTTAATGTTAACAATATCAACGGTCTCAAACTGACATGGACATTGTACGGATGTGTCAATATAGAACTAAGCGTTGTGAGCGCTGAATGAGATTCATTTAGACAATGTTCGCACGCAAGATTCCATCCGCTCCCCCCACACACACCCCTTGGAAGTAGGAGCGGGAAGATCTCTGAAAGTTCTTTCTTTACATCGGAACTTCTAATATTACCAGTAACACGTAAACTTCACAGATAATGTACCACTATATTGATTTATTTACACGTATTGACTGAAAACAGTGCTAGGGCAGCATAACGCAAACAAGCTGACCAGACTTGCATTATGAGAAATAGCTGAATGAAAGGTGAACAATCTCTTACCTGCCATTGACCGGTTTGTAGATTCAGACGACGATACTGACCAAAGTCGATATGATTCCAAACTGATGAAAAACATAAAAGAGAGATATGTTAATGATAAGTGCATACTTAATCTGTATTGGTCTGGAATGAAACCATCAATATATTCACCGGATTTATGTTGGCTCTCGATGATAACTTCATATCAGCTGAGTAATCAATCTAGTTGATTCCTTAAGTTTGATCTTATCAGTTTACTATCATTGTCATCTCAGTAGTGTAGCTGGTCAGTTTAAAATCATGATATCTTAGTAAGATTAACGATCAGTTTACTATCATTATCATCTCGGTTTTATACCAGATCAGTTTACACCATTATCCTCTTAGTTATATAACCAATCAGGTTAGAATTGTTTATCATCTCTAAACATATCTGATCAATTATACAATTAGCCTAAATGAAACTTGTGAACAACTTAAATCAAAACGAATATTGGACTAAATTAAGAAATCAATTCATGATAGTCGAGTATTTGATGCTCGGATCAAGAATAATAATCCATGAGATGATGAACTGATCAGAGAACACCCAACATCAGTGACGTCATTACACATCACAAGATCCATAATTAAACACTGTTTAAAAAAAATGGAAAAAATGAAGAGAAAGGGCTAAATTAAGTTAAATTGTGTATTTAAATAGTAAACAAAATGTTTTCATAACCACGTAACCAGTCTCCGTGTAAGAGGACTGCTGGATCTAAGTAAGAGCATTCCAGTTCGGTAAAGGAAGGTTTTTTGTTTTACGCTCACGGTTCCTTTGTTAAATGTTCTTCAAACTGTACTAAGAATAAATCATAGGTTTAGGAACACGGTGCAGGTGACAGCTGAATACCTCGCTTTGCAAAGTGGATAGAGTGGTGGTGGAGGGGGGGGGGGGCAGGAATACGTTATGAGAGTGCCAGAAAATGAAGTGATAACATGAAGTTTTATACACTTTGTTACTTGTCCAAATATCAACGTTTTCGAAAATTCTAAATAATGCACAAACTTACGTGACTTATTCTCTGAATCTCTCTCTAAGCTGTTCCTTACGAGATAATTTAGTAGCTATTAAACACACATATATCTTAAATAGTCGAAAATTTGCTAGATCGAGGCAAATGTGTTGTTTACACTAACTACTTATGTCTTTGAGATTGATCAATGATGACATCATCAGCAGTGACGTCACTCCACCATTAGCAATGGGATCTCGATGTGTCCTTTAAACACAGACCAATGAAAGAGCGTACAATATGTACGAGTCTGAGAAATAATGTTGAGGGTTGGAGATAGAGAGGTTTGTATGTATTTAAATTACTCTTAATTAATTTAAATAATGAATTTAGGTAGAATATTATTATAGATATGTTATTGTACAGGGAAATGAAACATTTGATAGCTCGTGATGTTTGTAAAGCTATCCCGGTTATCAAGATTTACAACGATTTAAATCTCTGCTTTTTAAGGTAAACTAAATTATGACGTAGGCTTCTCAGTGCATGCCTAAATGTTAAATGTTATCCACAGTTTTGAAAATTATTATGACTCAACTTTAATTTGGTTTTTGTCAATAGCTGACATACAATATCATTTGTCAATGACAAATTTGTAATAGTTTGATATGTCATTCGACGTCATAGGTATTGTTTTATTTAATAATTGTGTTCTGTGTTGCATCTGTATGAGCTGACCTAATAACCTGTGTGTCAGACTAAGTAATCCAGTTGCTTAATGAGCCTCTAGTAATTAAATGAAAATTTATTGAATTTAACATTGTATAAAAATACAACCTGGAGTTATAGCAGTGACTTTATCGATCTAATAAAATATATCAAAATTAAACTTCTACTTTTATTGACATACAAATTAACTGTAGTGTTTACATTAATCTATTTATGCTATTTTATTACTAATCGGTAAAGTATTGATCATTAAGATATCACTGGATATAACGACAAGCAAACATAATTCTCAGATGAAAACATTTGTAATCAACAAACAATGGAGCAATTTGTGACATTCTTGAAAGTTGACCCTACTTGGCAACCTACTGTATCTTATAGTAAATAATCAGAGATGGAAAATGCATGAAAAACAAGTGACGTACTTAGTGAAATATTTTAAGGAATCTGATATCAGAAGATAACCCTCTACAAAGTTTCCACAGATCTCTGTTTATAGGACATTGAATAACCATTGAAGTTAACTAAAACTATAAGGCTAAGGTAGTACCTATTATGACTCGAAATAATCATACACAGTTTGACATACATCCAAATTTATCTGAGAATTTGTGTTTTACACTGTTTGCAAACTTTGACCTCTGCTGATCTCAAATGATCGTTAACCTTGAAATAAAGTTTAAAGAGCATCATTGCTGCTCAGTTTCCTTGCTAAATTATTTCGAGTCAGATGTAAGACTTCCCCCAAAGTGCCATGAATTAATCTACAACAGCAGTAGTACAAAACCAGTCTGAGATTTGATGTGGATTCGTCCCCAAATTATATAGGCTACCTCAGTATGGATATATTTGACTTGGTGGTGCAGCTTGTTGTGCGCATGTCTGCTCGAATACTTACTGCGACGCTTATTATGCATTTACTTGTTCAGGTATTGGTGATGCAAGACAGGATCCAATCAAATTTCATTATATCAATTTATTTGAAACTAGGTAAAACCTGCGATATATGTAGCTTAATTAGCATATCAGCACTTACTTAATTTGTTGTTGAATAATCATGGTAAGACTACCAACTTTTATTGTAACTTTGATGTAAGCAGACGTACTTCATAGCATTCATCATTGCACTAATTATTTGATCCTATTTCGCTGGTAATAAATTAAACACAAACATGGATGCCTTACATATCCCTAACATGTTACGTTAATAAAAGGCGATTTATACGGTGGAATATCCTTAGTTTATTTTGATGTTTTTTCTTAAATAACTTATGTATACACTTTCTTATACAGTACCTGGAATATTAGTCTGTTCATTAACTCTTACACTACATACGGAGTAATTTCCAGTGTTGATTGCCTACCTACTTTGTGATTTTTTTTATCATAGCTTGCTCCTAATGCATTATTCTGAAATGTAGGACTATAATAATTTGAATAATTTAGAAGAGAGCATATTCCAGATCTGCTCCACATAGTGTAAATTTATTTTATTGATAACAACCTACTTTCAAAGCGTCCATGTATTAATATTATATGACCATACTTTTAATTTACTGACGTCATTTCTTTTACCTTTGTCATTTCTTGATTTCAATGATGACGGGATCGATGTGACCGGAATAGTCTCTGGTAGAATATATCCTCTTCCAAATAAAGATTTACCAAACCTGTGAAAGAATGAAAGAATCACATCGTAGCAACGATTCTAAGGAGACTGGCGTGTTATCCATCTAATATAATGAAGAATGTAAAATGACTCATATGTTTAAAATAAGATATGAATGATATTGTGGATCAGATTAAGAAAAATAAACGAAATAAGAGGTCAAATGTTGGTATACATAGACACATGGAAACACAATCACAATTTTATTTTGAAGTGTAACAAAATTGCTGTTTACGAAGCATTGTGATGTATCAAATATAACAATTAAATTTCCATCGGAACCTCAATCATTGATCTCCAGGTCTGTAAAAATACAGTTTTAGTTGAAACACTGTTACTGTAGTTCATGTTACTAAGTACATGAAATGGAAATTTAATTAGAATTTGGGAAGAGGGAGTCAAGAGCATTGAACTTTTTAATTAGCTTAACTACAAAAGGTAAAGGTAAAATCTACTATTTAGCCAAATTTCACTCGCCAGTAGTCCTTTGATTGTTGCTCAAGTCTCCAAAGAACAGATCTGCAATATCATACTTTCCATGAACAAAGGTTAGGCAGATACAAGGTGCTACGTAATTGGAAAGTCATGTTTCTTTGCAGTATGAAATTTAAACTTTTTCCACCTAAAGTAAGTGTTAAACAACGTAAAACATGTCGCAGAATCATAAATAGGCAGCTAGGCCTACTGCAATGTCTTAAACAATTAAAAGTAAATCGTCTGTAATAACACCTACGAAAATAGCTTGGCTTCTATTACAATATGGCTCCTATATAACTAGGTATACACTATATACAGTAGCTAGATGCGCGCGAGACCTAAGCCTATATACAGTACCGTACTGCTACTTTGAACCGCTACTCGGTTAGCGCGACTTCATTTATTTGCCCCGTTATTTATCTTGTCTTTTAGGTGCAGATTGATGCGCGAAAAACTATCGCTATTACTCCATTACACTGCCTAAATCAAAGCGATCTTTTACGCAATGAAAATCTGAGGTTGTAAGAGCATCTATTTTCAAAAAATCCTAGCAGCAACAACAGCAAATTTGTCTCAAAACTCCTTAAATTGTTCTATACTTTGCGAATTATGACTGATAGCCAGTAAGAAAGTTGCCTTAAGAAATAATTATAGGGAGATGTTTTGCCATCTTAAGTGTATTGGTATTCTGACTGGTATTCTTCACGTTGTTGTGTTAACGAACCTTATTCTACCCAACCGTTGCTGGCCTAGACAACATAAAATTGCTCACAGGTCTAGCCAGATTTGTTCAAGTTGTCCCATAATCATAAACGTGACGAAAGTCGAACTTTACTTTTAAGGCCTATGCTAAGCTGAAACTGGTGGAAGAGACTACACAAATTGAGATCAACAGCCGATCCAGACAAAAGCCCGTGAACTCACTGCCAAACTAAGACCGTTTTACACAATTATTTCGCATTGAGATTGGTCATAGTAAAAAATCTAACTAGACGAACTGTTAAGTTAAACGCTGCCTGGTCGAAACGAAACTACATCCAACCTGAAATAAATAAGACGAAAACGTCAACCAGAACCGCTGTATTACAAAGTACACCTTTCTGCACGCAAAATAAGGCTTCCGAGCGGCACGCTGAAGCCAATGCAAATATGTTCGTGTTTTCAGTTTTAGATTCTACGGATGCCCATAAGCTAATTTCCAATTGCCAATAGCCTCATATTCGTATGAGGCGTAACACACAAGTTATCTGATAGGCTGGTTTGTGGGAGATACACTCTAAAAACAGTTGGTTAAAAAATTAACCAATACCTTAACCAACACTGGGCACGTATGTCAAATTCGACTTATTGGTGATATTTTAACCAACACCTGTTGGTTAACGGCTTTATCCAGCTGATGGGTAACATTTTGAACCAATAAAATAACTATAAGTTTGTACCCAACAGTTGTTGGTTAAATTAATTGTGTAAATTATGCCCATCATTGGTGAACTTATAAATGTAGGGATCGTTAAATTGGGGAATTAAAAATCATTGTATTGGGCAATTACTACATTTAAATTGGGCAGTGGCTTTTACCATTACAATAGGGTTGGGGAGTCAAATGAGCCTTCATTGCCCAATATACAGTATGTTGGCGAATGCAATATATTGGACAGTGATGGATGAGATCCTCAGTAGATTTTACTTAATGTATTTGAAAGACTCCTCACAATTTTTGTTCATGCAGACCTAATTTGCAACAATCATTTGAATATGGCAATGTAAAGAGTAAACAATTCCTTGAAAAATATTGAGAAATTAACAAACAGTTACATTACAGAAGCCAGATGGATGACATTTTGAGAACTTGTTTTTATTGAAAACAATAATCAGCTGAACCATGTGAATAAAATACAAACAATTCAAAACAAGACACACAAATATGCTTGGATGTAACAACTTCTAAGCTGTGCTCTATCAGACCTTTAAGGTGACACAATGTAAAAATCCTCTACTCTTCAAGAAGAACCTTATTCATAGAAAACTTGTAACACTAAATATCTCACATATGTAACTATAGATCAATTGATGTATA
This sequence comes from Apostichopus parvimensis, assembly GCA_000934455.1. NCBI lineage: Eukaryota > Metazoa > Echinodermata > Holothuroidea > Aspidochirotida > Stichopodidae > Apostichopus > Apostichopus parvimensis. The sequence goes on from KN883980.1 coordinate 9,525, forward strand.
AACAATCTATGAATCTAAACATCAATCATGATCTGATTAATGAAGGTTTACCTATACGTTCAGTTAATTAAGAATTACATTGAGTATCACATATATGTGGTGTACACGATTACATTTAGAGACATATTTATGATATATGCAGTACCGCATTGCAGCCAGTACATAATTGTTCTTATTTCCAGTATTTGGATATATCTTCACCATACATAGAGATACATGTGTAGGTGAAATTTAGCTACATTAAACCTTACTCACTCATGAAAGATCAGTTGATCGGATCGGGATTCCAATAACAATTAGTAAGGAAAGTTTTGATTTATACCAGCATTGTATGTAAAAATATGTCATATCATGAGTTTTAATTAAATGTCCCTTCAAGATGATGCTATCGGGTGTGTGAATTTTAAAATAGTAATATTATACAAACTTCTTGCTTACATTTATTATATGAGCTTCTTGCTTACAATTTCTTTTTGAGGCACTTCTTACTTTTCAGGGCCAAGAATGCTATAATACAACTTGGCACATGTGCTTCTTTGATTTCATTAATCACATTTTGAATGAACTGCCAAACAAGACTGCATGAAGGTTGATACGCCATGTCCAAAATGCACATTGCCTTGAAACAGAAATATACAGCTTATATGAAGAGATTTATGAGGAACTGACCTCTGTTCTAAAATAGCAAATGTCTGGTTTGGTACCAAGAGGGCTCCTTGCTCACAAAAGTAGCTGCGGTATTTTTGTGGCATCAATATCCTTTGAACTTTGTAGAATATCAGCCATGGATATCTTGCTTACAATTCTTTCCTTTTAAGCCACTAATTACTTTTAAAGGCCAAGAATGATCTAAGATCTCTTATGCAACTTGGCACATGTGCTTCTTTGATTTCATAAATCACATTTTGAATGAACTGCCACACAAGACAGCATGAAGGTTGGTAAGCCATGTCCAAAATGTACATTGCTTTGAAACAGAAATCTATAGCTTTCAGAAGTGATTCTTGAGGGACTGGTCTCCGTTCTAGAATAACAAATGTCTGGGTTGGTGCCAAGAGAGTTCCTTTGCATACAACAAATGGCTGCGGCTTTTTTGTGGTATCAATATCCTTTGAAAGTTGTAGAATATCAGCCACTTCCTTTGAGAAAAATTGAAACAAATGAAAATTATCACAAGCTGCTCTTTGTCAATCAATATGAAGTTGTGACAGCAAAAAGCCCTCCATTCTAGCAGATTTGTATTTAGAAAAAACTTTATATGAAATTATACTTGGCACAGCCAAACTTCATACCATCCATATTCTAAATCTATGCTTACAATGACATGCTAGTTTAAAATAGGTAATATGAACGATTGATACATTTGAAATTTACTGTTTAGTTATCATGTTTAGAAGATACTGTTACTATCATTAACTTTGTATCACCAACTCATAATTCATTAGTAAAAATCAGCTACACATGTGACCCATATCTTACTACTGTCATTTACCAAATTGAGCAAAATTTGACAAGCATATTGTTGTTGTGAAATCAATATTTAAATAATATTACCTAGGCCTTGCCCACTCATGAATATTAATTATCCATTTTGCACCAAACGGAATATGGTTCATGTGCTTGGGAGCATCTATATACATTGACACAAATCCAGCATATTTGTTGAGATTCCACTTTTACAAGCAATCCATCACAAACTACAAAACACATATGCCATAAACATGTTGTCAATGAACTCCAACAAGTGGGCAAATGAATGCTTAAAAAACCTACTGGTTGTATGTCCACGAACACAATCCTTTCCTTCCCTTTCCTTTCCCTCTCAAGATGACTGGAAGAAGAAAAAATGCCAATGTTTTCTTCTTATCTGTGAAAGTGACAAAACATAACTAAAGATTATCTTCCCTCCAAGGTTCACAAAGTCCTTGTGCATAAAAATATAATTAATGACCACTGAACATATAAATTGTCATTATCACGTACAGTACCCGTACAACACAAATTATTTGTATTTTCCCTTGCCTTTATTTGTCTCAAACACTAGAAGTCCTTCAAGCCATTTTTATCAGAAAATGGCATATCATGAGAATGCAATGAGAAAATGGCATATCATGAGAAAGTAATGAGATAAGTTAGCATCTGTTTGGTATTTTGTGTATGTTTACTTTCAATCATACATGTCTCCTTTAAAAGCCCACATGCATAATATTGTGCTGCTATCACAACCTGTTTGCGAAGTTATCTACTCTTTATATTTTATTATATATTCAGATCTCAAAACACTAATGAACCTTTGACATATTTTGTGTTCTATTGCCTTCTAATAGTAACCAGCTTTTGGCTTAAATGAAATCCCAAAGATGGGTCAGATGGAGTCCAAGCAAGGGAATATAACTGCACCAACCAACTTGGTTTCTGTCTGAACCCCCCCCCCCTCATTGATGCTTTTTGTTCAATTTCAGTTTATTATTTTTACAAACAAAGAAAAGGAAGTGTTGTTGTCTTTACAAAAGTAAACTAAGGCTATTTTGAGAAGAAGATCAGATATATTACAGATAATTGGTCAAACCTGATCTTTCAGAAGTTCCTAGTGTGATGGTGGTAAAAGGTTGCAAGGAGTGATCAACGTACAAAAACTAAATCAGCTCAACTATGTGCACTGAAATATGAAGCACTCTTACCAATAGACAAACTCTCTAGGTCAACGTACTCCAATCTAAGAAGGCCTTGCCAATGTTCAACCTGTTTGCCATATTCTATAATCCCATTGTAGTACAAGTCCCATTTCTCATACAGGTGATCCTCATGCCCAGGCCAAAGCACTGAAAAATCTTGTTATATCTGACAGAGCAAAGGGAAATAGAATACTTTAATGTTTGTAAGTGTATTCTTTTTTGGATCCTCAGCTAGGATCCATTAAAAAATCACTCTCACTGAATTTGTAAAAGTCTGGTTCCATCAATCTATACAAATACTATTGTATTGTTGAAGCTGGATGTGGTAAATCCAACTGCTTGATACCTTTGGCTAGTTTAATAACATTTAGAAAATATCTGGGAAAGAAAAGTAAGTATTTAACATTTATTGACACATGCTTTGAAAATATCTCAGAATACAGCTCAAAAATGTTTTTTTTTTAAAAATATTTTGTTAATGTGGTGGGAAAATTTGAGTTGCAAAAATTCAATATTTAACATTTGTGATATCATCACTGAACAAAAGCATAAATTCATGGGAATAATTTATCTTGTCTCCCTGTAACAAGATGATAGACACGTTGTTAGATTGGTACACAATTGCAAGAATGCAGAGGAAACATTGCACATAAAACCATAGCACTGAATGGCAAAGACACCATATTAAAAAAAACACTTTGTACAAATTGTAAACCTTATTATACCGCTTGAATCTGTACCTTTTTTCCACACTCAGCATCAGCAACCTTTCTTAAAATCCTAGCTATATCCTTGAATAAAGCAAGATTTTCATCCAAAATAACATTTTTTTCCAATCTGGTCTTTATAATGCATACTGATTTGCCAGATGCCTAAGGTTAAATTAAAAGTCAGTAAGTTTTCTTCACTGTGTGGCTGATTATTGTCATAAACTTCCAGGCATAAATTAAAAGAGATTTAAAATATAATGCCATCATTTAAAAAATGCAGTGAAACTGGTTCTTTCCAATCAAACTAGATGTGTTGTCAATCAAAGTACTGTTTTTAAGTTGGCCAAATAGGCTTCAAAGTGAAATATAGTATTAACTCATCAGTGAGGTTAATGACTTAATTAATTTCAGTGTTTCTGCTAAATCAAAACCTCGCTAGTACTGTTTCCACTTCCTTTTTCCAAGAGTTAAAGGATATGGTCTTGAATAGTATCTTCGTAATATGTGTATTCAGAGCTCGCTTCTTTAGTATTTTGGATGCAAAATCACCCACGCATTTCTCTTTAATTAAGCAGCAAAAACACAAATTTGATAGTTACCATTCCACGGTCTAACATCCTGGGATACTCTTTCAGAATATCTGAAATGTTAGTTGAGTGGTCTTTGATCTGCTGTTGTCTGTAAACTGCAGTTTGCCTCATGAAGTCCAATACTTTCTCTCTTGGTTCCATGTTACATTTCAGCCACTCAGTCATCATCACCAATTCCTCTTTGTTCTCCAGATCAGCCTTTGGCAAGGACAATAAAAACATATATTTCCTATTAAACAGAGATGCCTTAACATCAAATTTTGAAGTTACCAATGGTTGTGGCAGGTACAACGTGTCCTAAGCTAGTCTTTGATCATTGTCATGGCATGAGAGATCAAGTCAAAACCTCTCAATTTTGGTGGAGTGGACACTTTAGTCAAAGGAGTAGGTGGACTTGAAGCACCGGGGGAATCTTTCACCATGGCAATCTTCTTTTTACGTACGTAGCGTAGGTGCTCTTCTAGATACCCTGTCGCCGGTCGTCCTGCAGCACCTTTGCAATATTATGCTTCCTGCATATGAAATCAGCATACTCTTTTATCAAACTAAAAATCAAACCTTCCTTATAGCTTCAGATCTTACACACTGAAGTATGGTAGCAAATTTCAAGTCAACTCAGAAAATTATGTGACTTATTGATCTATTTGTAAGGCTGTTGTACACCAACATTTAAAACTTCCTAGCTGGTTGGAACATATACTTTTAGTCAGCAAGCCAACAAACATGTCTTGTACATGTTCCACAACGTCACGGTAACAATATGGACGTTATGACTAAGGACACTGTGGCACTCCATACTGTCCTCCCAGAATATTGTATGCTTACTGATGAAACAGTATTGTCCCAGGGGACACTATGACAATTGCTTTTAAGTAATGAGCCTAAAAGTAATGGGTTTGACCCTAATTGCACATATAATCAATAAGTTACAGAATTCTGATATTTTATGGAATAACGAGGGTACCTACTGAACAACAAACTTCATTAATACCTTGGTTAGATTGGGAGATGAAGCCCACTGGAAACCAGTGCCTATGTTACAGTATTAGAGGTCCCAATGTGACAATTGAACATCCATTTTGATATTTTTAACATATTAAATGGCCTTGTCACCATAGTGCTGACAATTAGAAATAATTCAGTTAAATGATGCCTATATAATCATGATAGTATTGAAAATAGATTTCAGTATCACAGTCCTCTATGAGATGAACAAATTACTTGGCAGAACCCACAGAAGATTATATTACTTGACTACAGATGACAAAAAGTAGTGATATTGTGGGCAGTGTTTTGTGTTCAACCATAACAACTCCCTGGTTCAACATTTTAGAGACATTTTGAAAGGGGAGGAAAAGGAAACTAGTCACCTCAACACAATAACGAAAGTGGTCTATACTATGGCTAATGACAATAAAGCCGAGGGATATTAGAACATAAACATGCTTACATAACCCAAGGGAGATTCTGGATCCTTCAGAAAGGGAAACAAATCAACAACTGCTGCTGCTAAGGCTGCCTTAAGGAAGGAGCTTGGCCTGTAGATTAAAAAGGAAATAGATAAAATGTTGACAACAATACAGCAAATTGTATCCAATCTATTGACAATTGAAACAATCCATTCAGAAACAACCATATTGAATAATTTTTATTATAAATTATATTAAAAATATCTCTTGGT
>KN883980.1:69052-86271 GCA_000934455.1 Apostichopus parvimensis
ATCACCATCACCATCACCATCACCATCACCATCACCATCACCATCACCATCACCATCACCATCACCATCACCATCACCATCACCATCACCATCACCATCATCATCATCACCATCACCATCACCATCACCATCACCATCATCATCATCATCATAGCACTAAATTCTGCTAACTTGATTTGCCATAAAATTAAAGAATTCTTCTACTAAAAAATCACTGTTTACGGGGAATTTTGGACAAGTTTCATTTGAACTTTCTAGCTGATTATAGCGGATATCGTTGTGATGGAGACACTATCTAGTCTCAGCATTGATATATTTATCAAGACAAACGGGTTACCGACGGATACATTTATTTGTACTTAAATCAGCTTTTTAGTTGATTTTTATAATTGTTGGTTGATACTAAACGTTCATTGCAATGTCTAAGTCATACATTTGAATAGACAAGTTAGCATTTAGAATACAGATACAGATACCAAAAATTAAAACAAAGTCATATTATTGTTTTACAAAAGGTGCCCCCAACAAATCGTGCCTCCCCAGGTGCCCCCCAGATGCGATTTGTAGTGTTAAAAAAAATACTCAAAAATAAACTTTTTTAACAAAGGACGAAACGTATTATGTTCATTGGTAAAACTTCTTTCCACCGACCATCACTATAATCAGTTGTTTTCTCATTAACAAGGTCACAGAGGCCCCGGCGTGATTCGTTAGTGCTTAAACTTCACTACAACTCTGCATTAATATCAATTTTCAACACTTTTATTTAAAACATTATCAAAGCAAAAGCGTTAATTTCCATTTTTGTTAAACTCTTTTAACCGCCTGTATTCAAAACATATATATCGGACAAAGCCCGAAAATTCTTGAACATTAAAAAGGTAATTCAAGTTTCAAAATATAGTCCCAGATTGCATCTAAGGACCTTTAAGTAATCATTTTTTTTAAACCCTCCCCTTAGACCCCTCCCCCAGGACGGCATTCACAAATAAACATTGTGCCCCCTAATAAAGTTCTGTGCCCTCCCTGTGCCCTACCCTCCCAGATTGAAATGTCTGGCGACGCCACTGCCTATACGGAGGCAAAAGCATGCCGGGAAGAATAGTAGCGCTTTTAATATCGTTATATCTGAGGAAGTCGATATTTAGTCTCCAAATTTTGTAATCATAAAGCCTTATGATGTTTTCAATGTTGGCCCCAAATCGTGACTTTTTTCGATTTTTGACAGAATCACACATAGGTATAAGGGCGACCTTCTGATCATATTCCAGGGGTAATATCGTTATTATAGGAGACTAACATTACAATACTCATATGTTTAAAGTGATGTTCTATCTAATTTTACTGGAGGAGGTAAAGGGAGGGTGAAGCGCTAAATGTGTTGGTTTTTGGAACAAACCATGTTTTCCAATCCCCTACCCGCATGAATCGTGGAAAAAATTAAATCTTGTGTACTTAACTATATGCCTTTGGTTAACTAGGAATTTAACCAAAATTGATTTATAGCAAGATCAATCAAAGTGAAAATTGAAGTAAAGTCTATAATAAATATTGCACGAGTTTTGTTCTAATTACCATGTTTCCCTTTGACCTGAATAAACTTATAGCAAACCATAATGTGACTGGGAAAAAAGAAGGGAAAAGCCAAAATATTAATTTGCTCATCTTTGGTAGGTTTCACATTTTCCACTGAGCACACTGTGTGTTAATAAATACATTTACATTTGAAAACAGTACCGACTGAACGTTTTCACAAGACCTATTCAAGATATCGTTACTATTCATACCTTTAGTAATAAATTTGATTTTAGCCCGAATACAGCAATTTTGTAAGGCGTGATTTTTCATATTCTTGCCCAATATCTCGACTTTTTGGAATTCTTAGTTATGATGAATAGTAACCATATTATCGCTGGTATACTACAATCAGAGGGTCGCCACAATCCCTTTACACGAGTTCGGTAAGAATTTAAAAAGTCGTGATTTTTGTTAACGTGACTTCTTCAGTTGCCAGTGGAAAATATAAAATGATTCTCTTACAATATGAGTATAATAGGCAATTAAATGTATTATTCTCCTGAGTGACTACTTTTGGTGATCATTTAACTCAACTACTGTACTGAGTTGACTTGGGCTGATGTTTCATATTTAACAGATATGACTAATGTGTTGATGTGAGTTTACATAAAAATGTGTCTGATTTGATCTGTGTGAAGAAATATTTCCAAACAGATTCATGCAGTTAGTAGCTAGCTCGCTTCTTAACTATCTGGTGGTTGCATAAGTCCCAAGTACCACTAGCAAATTAAAAACAATGTGAACATACATTTCCTGGAGTGAGTAAAAAACAACATCGTCTGCACCTATTAATAACACCACACTGGTAGATAGCTGCACATTGTGATGGTAGGAAGAAAGGTGGGGAAGGGGAGTGTGGGGTAGGGGGAGTATAAAGGGGTTGAGGGGAAGGATGCTTTAAGTTTCCTTTCAAGGAATTCACCACACATGTACTGTGTTATATAGAGAGAGATGATTTTAAGAACAGCAAAAAAAAAACACAAAAGAGATACATTAACAATAAGTGTCCCTGCATATTCCAACCAGAAAGCCAGTGGGCTTATTGTGATTCCTTCCCAATTGAGATTATAATCCCAAGCTTTCGTCGTTGTTGATTAAATTGATCAGCAATGTTCTTTCACTGACTGTGGACCTACTTACTAAATATGTTAACTAAAATCATGTTTAAAAGCTATTTTTAGCAAAAATCAACTCAAGCCTTCCCCCCTAATAAATGTGCATAATATCACATTGAACATACGTAAGCGTGTACCCGCTATCTACCAACACCTTCACACAAAGTATAATTCAATTCTGAAAATGTTTACATTTTACTTTCGGTTGCGGGGTCATAATCATTTGGAGATTTTCACGTTTGACCCTGTGACTTCATTATTATTCTTGAGATGAGCACCAAAATCAATAGGGCTCTTCTACTCAGTATGACGCATATATTTACGAAGTATAACTTCAGTCCAACTTGTCGTTGTTCAGAGACCGTGTTTACAAGCTCTTTTAGTGAAAATAAACTTAAGCCCCGCCCCTAATAAATATGCATAATATCAACTTTAACATATATTACCATGTATAACCTACCTATCATCACATTAATACCAAGTATGAATTAATTTTGACTTTCGGTTGCGGGGTTATAATCATTTGGAGATGTTCACGTTTGACCCTGTGACCTCATTGTTATTCATGAGATGAGCACCAAAACCAATAGGGTTCTTCTACTCAGTATGACGCATATATTTACGAAGTATAACTTCAGTCCAACTTGTCGTTGTTCAGAGACCGTGTTTACAAGCTATTTTAGTGAATATCAACTTAAGACCCGCCCTCTAATAAATATGCATAATATCAACTTGAACATATGTCACCATGTCCCGCTATCTACCAACATATTAATACCAACTATGAATACATTCTGACTTGCGGTTGCGGTGTTATTAGCATGTAAAGATGTTTACGTTTGACCCCGTGACCTCGTTATTATTCATGAAATGAGCTTCAAAACCATTGGAGTTATTCTACTAAGTATGGCACATCTATGTACCAAGTATGACCTCAATCCAACTTGCCATTGCTGAGTTATCGTGTTTATGAGCCAAGGGCGTCACATGCGCACACACACAGAACATGGCAAAGTAACCTTGTTTTATAAAACACAAGACTACGGTTTTAACAGGACAATCAGACACGCAGACAATCAGACACGCAGACAGGCAGACAATCAGACGGGCAGATAATCAGACGGGCAGACAATCAGACAGGCAGACAATCAGTCGGGCAGACAATCAGACAGGCAGACAATCAGACCGGCAAATAATCAGAAACGCAGACAATCAGACAAGCAGACACGCATACACGCATACACGCATACTCGCATACAATCAGCAGGCAAACAATTAGACAATCAGACACACAGACACTCAGACAACCAGACACGCAGACAACCAGACACGAAGGCAAACAGAAGCAATAACAACCAGACAATCAGACACGCAGACAAGCAGACACGCAGACAAGCAGACACGCAGACACGCAGACAAGCAGACACGCAAACAATCACACAATCACACAACCAGACACGCAGACAACCAGACACACAGACAGACAGACAGTCAGACAATCAGACAACTAGACAATCAGACACGTAGACAATCAGACACGCAGACAATCAGACACAGACATTCAGTCACGCAGACAATTAGACACGCAGACATTCAGTCACGCAGACAATTAGACACGCAGACAATTATACACGCAGATTATCAGACACGCAGACAATCAGACACACAGACAATCAGACACGCAGACAATCAGACACGCAGACACGCGACAATCAGGCACGCAGACAACCAGACACGCAGAAAACCAGACACGCAGACAATCATATGTATAGGATTAATCTATGGTTATATGTAGATTAAAATACTTATGAATAGTATGTAGCAATTAATATCTGTGGCTTAGAATACTTACGAATATGATTAATATATGAATAGGTTGCTTAGAATACTTACGAATAGGATTAATCTATGAATATCTGTGGCATAGAATACTTACGAATATCATAAAACTATGAATATCTGTGGCTTAGTAAACTTACGAATAGGATCAATCTATGAATATTTGTGACTTAGATTACTTACGAATAGGATTAATCTATGAATATCTGTGACTTAAAATACTTAAGATTAAGATTAAACTATGATTATCTGTGGCTTAGATTAGAATACTTATGAATAGGATTAAACTATGAATTTCTGTGGCTTAGCATATACTTACGAATAGGATTAATCTATGAATATCTGTGACTTAAAATACTTAAGATTAAGATTAAACTATGATTATCTGTGGCTTAGATTAGAATACTTATGAATAGGATTAAACTATGAATTTCTGTGGCTTAGCATACTTACGAATAGGATTAATCTATGAATATATGTGGCCTATAATACTTACGAATATAATTATGAGTAATCTATGAATATTTGTGGCTTAGAATACTTATAAATAGGATTAATCTATGAATATATGTGGCTTACAAAACTAACATAGTTAAACTTACTTATGAATATCTGATGAATACTTTACATTGTCGATCTATCTATGAATATATGGGGCTAAGAAAATATTGAAATCGTATGATCTATGAATATGTGTGGTTTACAAAACTTACATCACATATAGATTTATTTTTATGGATTTTAATGGATTTATTAATGAATATGTATTGTCCCACAGCAAATTAATATATTGAATATATGTTGCTGACAACAATTACCTAGCTAACTTGTAAACATCTATTGCTTAATTCACTTACGTGTTTTTATCTATGAATATCGGTAGCTTACAAGATCTACATTTTAGATGTATCTATGAATTTGTGGCCTACACCACTTACATAACAGCTGTATCTATCAATATATGTGGCCTACACTACTAACATATAATAGATGTTTCTATGAATATGTGGCCTACAACACTAACATAATAGATGTATATATGAATATATTCGGTCTACAATACAAACATATCACATATATCTATGAATATGTGTGGCCTACAACACTAACATAACAGCTGTATCTATGAATATATGTTGCCTACAATATTAACATATAATATATATCTATGAATATATTTGTCCTACAATACTAACATATAATACATGTAGACCCCTATCTATGAATATATTTAACATAACAGCTGTATCTATGAATGCATGTTGCCTACAACACTAACAAAACTGCTGTATCTATGAATATCTGTGGCCTCCAACACTAACATAATAGATGTATCTATGAATATCTGTGGTATCCAACACTAACAAAACATATGTATATATGAATATATGTGGCCTACAACACTAACAAAACAGTTGTATCAATGAATATATGTGGCCTGCAACACTAACATAATAGATGTATCTATGAATATATGTGGCTTACAACACTAACAAAACATATGTATCTATGAATATATGTGGCCTACAACACTGACAAAACAGTTGTATCAATCAATATATACACTACAACAATAGATCATTAATAAGCCTAAATTTTTATTTACATAAATACAAACAACTTGTGACAAGCGTAAAACAATGTTGTGATAATTGGATAACATACTGTATACTGACATCACCGAAAAGTGCACATAGCAAATTGACCTTGACACGGTTCTATTTTCAGGATCGTTTGTAGCTGGTGAAACTGGTTCCAGAATGCCTCGGTATGGTCTTTCTTTGGCGATACCGTCAAAACCTCATCGAGAATGGAATCGACATCGGCAGGTATGGAACTGCCGTTCGGTATAGTGCGTTTGTACATATAAATACACTGGTTGTATTATCCCTTTCGTGGTCTTCCGTTCGCAATTATTTTGCACAAGTGCATATTAAGTTATATTCAAGTCATACTTTTTCGGGAATGGAAGATAAGGTATGGTGGAATGTCAAGGGAATGTATGTGGTTTGAAAAGTAAGACCAAACGAGCTGATGTCTAGAACATTTCTTTGAGATATTTTTGCTAACGAGGCACGGTGTGGATAATAGGACAATAAGATGAAACGCGTGTTACTCAAGCGACATACTTTCATGAAAGCAAAATTATATACTACTTCGCTGAAATCTAGGTCTTTTAATGAATGAGATATTTCAAAACAATATTTTTAATGAACTATAAATGCAATTGTAATGTCATAGTAGCGCCTTCAGCTACATCATAATGTTTTCCCAAACAAATCTTAACAAACGTGCGCTTGCTGTAAAAACAAAATTGAAAAGTGGTGTTCAGCAAAATCCTGCATTCGTTCTTTTCGCCATCATCGATGAATTAAGATACAAGTGAGCTACGAGGCAAAGGAAATAATGGATACTTTCGTGGTCTTAAAATTTGAAGAACGTGGAGAGAACGTAGAGGCATGCGCTAAATATTGATCTCTCTTAAAGGAGAATAGAACGTCATATTTCTTTTATTAGCTGGTTTGAGTTGTTCCACTTATCTGCGAGATAAGTTATGGGAATTTGTAATGAGAATGGAATTAAGAAATTAAGCACGTTTTGTAGTTATTATATTTGTTTAATTTCCCATTGTAATTTGTTTAAGTCCGAGTTTTAAGTACACTTTTTTCATCGATAGAATAAATGGCTTATCTTGACTATGCGTAGTTAGTTTGAAATTACAAATAATTATTTATAATTACGTTTGGATTTGTAATTCATTACGCTTTTTTTCATATCCGTTGAATAAATGGTTTAAATGGGTCTCAAATGGGGTCTCAATGTACATCAATAAAATTGTTTGAGTGCGACTTCTTCCAGTGTTAATAAGACGATCCGGGACATTTAGTATAGAAAAAGTGTACTCACGGTTTTTCTTCTTCATCTGTTCCCTTCCTTCCCCTCGGTCCCCTTACTGTCCCTAGATACTTACCACGGACCAGCGAAGTAAAGACTCAGTCGATCACCACGATTGACAAATAGAATCCGACACAACTTAGATTGGAAATAAAGATATCCCTTGAAAGTATCCAGGGCAAGGGAAATCAAAATGGCACCGTTTGATTGTTTGGTTCGGTACGGCGTATAGGCAGAGAGCCTCCTGATCCGGGCAGAGGGTTGCCATAAGCAGTTCATTGATCTACGCAGGTTTCGTTATGAGTTCAATCACTCTGAGAACGCAAGAAAATCACGTATTTAGTTCCAAAAATCCTGAATTTAGTTCAGAAAGTCATAAATTTAGTTCCGAAAATCCTGAATTTTGTTCCGATATCCTGTTTTAGTTCCAAAAATAGTGAAATTCTTTCCAAAAATTCTGTATTTAGTTCCGAAATTCCTGAATTTAGTTCCGAAATTCCTGAATTTAGTTCCGAAATCCTGTATTTAGTTCCGAAATTCCTGAATTTAGTTCCGAAGTTCTTGAATTTAGTTCCAAAAATGTTGAATATCGTTCCAAAATCTTTGTATTTAGTTCCAAAAAAATCCTGTATTTAGTTCCGAAAATCCTGTTTTTAATTCCTTTACGATTCCAATTAGCCTCCGAGAGCGTAAGCAAGTCCTGTATTTACTTCCGAATTACGGTAATGTGGGTATCGAAAAACATGATATATTGCCGAAACGGCGAAATCTCCGGTATGTCGCATTTTTTTTAATCATACGCTCCATATTGTTACAAGAGTTGGAATTGTTCGCATTGACTTATACCAGACTAAATTCTCCAGCAGCTTGCTCATGTGGAATAAACGCGAGTTATTCCGGTTGTATTATCTGCCAATGATAAGATATATAGTATTGTTCTACTGGAAACCGCGATAAGGAAAATTGTCCATAAATATTGTTGGTACTGTGGAGAAGATAATCGATTCCGAAGTGTGCAAATTAAGTTACTATTTAAGAAAGGTCACCCAAAATAGAGCCTGTGTAACAAACAACTTGTTCCACTCTAAACCCCAGTTCCATTGAAGGGATAGTGGTGAAGTTAACGTCTGCTTATAAATGCTATATACTGAAAGCCCACGTACAGTGTACACAGACATGCCTGCACGTCAAGGTCTATACAGTGCATCGATAGATATGATAAACCAGTCTTTATCTTTTCCGTATGGGAGTATAGATGTTAATTTAAATAACAAAAGGGCAGTTAAATTCCTGTATACTTTGATGAATAGCTGATGAACGATAAGCCGGTAACGACATTCGTGATTATCTGGATTAAGGTATACTTACCCTGCCTGATCTAGCCTTGATGCGATTAATCCGACCACCGAAAAACAGAAACACAAAGAGTAAAGCCTCTTACAACAGTTTGGATAAAAGCATCATGCAAACTGAACGAATACCCAGGACTGACATATATAGATTCCTCCTCCTTCCTCTACAGTTGGGAACAAGCAGCAGAGGATTAGTGAACATTATCCGAAGCAAGGAAGGATGACGGTTGTAGAAATTCATTATTTAGATGATCAAAGGAATTTCAAAGCGTTTAAAAATATAACCCGAGGGTTAAAAGAAAAAATTAGGGGGCGATGACAATTGTCTAAAGAAATTTCAAAATTTGAAAGGGGAGATTAAAGGGGTGGAACAGAGATGGTGGTTAAGAAAAGGACTTAGGAGTGGATTTATTGATGATGTGTCAGTTAAAACTGAATGAAATACAACTCAGGAACAGTCTAAAAAATCATTGTTTTAGTTGTGGAACTAATATGTTGTGGCACAAAGTCATCACAATTGAGGTACTTATTTTCACACATTTTGGCCCCCATCACAATGATTGAGCAAATGAAAAAAAAAAATCGAGATTTGAATAAACTTCCCAGGGGGTGTCACCCCCCCCCCCCATGTTTAGAACGGGTTCACTTCAGTCAACAACATTGATATTTTAGTGGAAATATTTGTACAGGTTTGATCTTCAGATGATAATGTAAAGAAAAGAAAAAATTCAATGATATGAGCAATATTGACTAAACATGATATTTTATGTGAAAAGTAAAGAAAATTTATAAATAACTTCTGAAGCTTTGAACTGTGTTAACCTGTTGGAATATCTTTGAGTACAATTTTTAAAGCCAACTAACTAAGAAGAAGAAGAAAGAAAAAACGAAGAAAAAAAATACGGAACCAAACACAGAAAGATACTCTACATCAAGGATTTTAGAATTTTGCATATGAAATAAAAATGATATCCACCGTCACAGACAGACAGGCTGCATGATTACATAAAGTAACATAAGAAATATATAAATTTATGCGTATAAGCAGGTAAAATTACCATTTAAAAAAAACAGTTTGGAAAGATTTACCACGCTCCCCTCTCTTACTTGTCTCCCAGTCTATATGTGTCGGAGTTTTGAAGAGTTTGTTTCAAGGGGGTCATGCAAGTGTAAAAATATGAATTTTACTGTACATTTGAAGGTCTTAAGATTCTTGACCAAAGATGATTTTACCTTCTAGTTGTCAGAACTCCATCCGTCCATCTCCTTGAAAAACAACAAGCTGAACATG
This sequence comes from Apostichopus parvimensis, assembly GCA_000934455.1. Lineage (NCBI taxonomy): Eukaryota > Metazoa > Echinodermata > Holothuroidea > Aspidochirotida > Stichopodidae > Apostichopus > Apostichopus parvimensis. Next base: position 79,123 of record KN883980.1, read on the forward strand.
TAGCTTCTTTGATGTTATAGATAGTTCCTGGAGTATGTGTTTTGACAGGCAGTACTTGATGGATGTTAATGTACAGTACAAGGGGGGGGGGGGGGGGGGCAAGGGCTGATACTGTAAAAGATGAGCCTCAGATTTGAAGATTAGATTAAATGAGAAATTGGATACAAGGGATATGACAGAGCTGAAGTTAAAGGGTGAATGTTTCGACGTCAAGGAAAAGAGGACAAAAAAACAAAATGATTCAGCTTTATTTTGGCTATGTTGTATTTACACTAAGTAATTGTGAGCGGTAAACAAACTAACTCTCCCGTATACCATTATGATTTTCCCGGCACACTATCAAGTTATATTTTCTGAATTTCTTTGCACAGATTTGAAAGAGATTATATTACATACCTTTGATCAGAATTCTTTAGTTGGATTTGCCTCTGACGGCGAGTTATGGAAAGATATTACTGTAAGACCGATAATGACTGTATGGTGACGTCACACATTTTTCATGTGAGATATTTGACTTCGAATTTATTGGGAACCAATCAAATATATTTATTAAATCTATTGAGATCGGTCAATACTTAATGAAAGTTAAATTGAAACTTACGGACGCGGTTAATATAGAATGGATACCGTACATATCTTGCTTTGTTTTCTCCTTTCAGGGAAAAGTATTTCAGAAGACATTTTGGTGGCTACTAGGTCATGCTTGGGAAACAGACAACAAACGACAAACTGCAACTGAATTATTATGATGAATAAGCCTACACGGAACACAACAAATTATTTTAGTTTTCCTCTGATCTCTCTCCTCTTGAAGACGAAGAAATTTCGGATTTCGTCACAATGACGTCATAAGCACAAACAGGTGCACCGCATAGACTTTCTTACACTAAGTGACGCTTTAGTCGTTTACGTATTTATGTGAATCGTGTATAGTCTCATAATTCATACCATGTACTATATTGCCTTAGGTTTTTATATGTGGATTTTTTTCATTTAAATGGAGAACTGTTGAGATTTATCATTTAAACAAATCTGGAATAGCCTTCCTCATATCAAATTGTTTTACTAGACTGTGTTTACTAGTTTGTACCATAAAAGAAATAGCATATCAAGTTGACTGTTTCTTGGTCCCAAAGGTTTGTGATCATCCGGCAGTTTTAATCATTTATTGATGATCTCAACAGTCCTGATAACTGCCAGGATTCATAATAATATTTGTGAAAATCGTGGTCATTCCTCTATACGTGTGTGTGTCTGCCGTGAAGGTATTACAGGCTGATTAGCAGTGCCGGAGTACCTGATAAGAAGATGAGGCGAGGACCAAAGCGACCGGAGTTTTCCAGGCCAATTGTCTCAAGTCAAGAGGGCCTTAGGTCCTCTAGGGTTCTTCGTGAATAATACTCCACAAGATATAGCAAGTTTCTATTTTGGGGTTGTGCCTGCCAAAAGCGGTGGATGGGGCAAGCATGTGTGGTCTATTGGATATAGAAAGGTGAAACGTTTGTTCTCATGAGGTAAAAGCTGTACATTTATCATAGAAAGACAAATATAGCTTGAAACGTATTGTTGTAATGTCATGGAGGGACAACTTCAACTCTAACCTCTGTATTGCCTCCCTTCTTTTCATACATACGTATTACGAGTTGCATGCTTCATTCCTCTGTAAGCCCCCGAATGCCCCTGATGTATGTATTTGTTTGTTGTGGTGGTGGTTTTGCCCGGCAACGATTTTAAGTTGAGCGTTGTAATTATTATTAAGGCTGTAATTAATGTCGATTTTACTTTGTATTTTGTGGTTTAACTTTAACACATGTTATTTGTTATGTTTATTCCATTTGTGCATGATATATGTAAGGGGATATCATATTCTGTAATATGTTATGATTGATTTGTGCAAATTCATGTGTTTTGTTATTTTTACTATATAGCTTTCACCGTGGTTCACTCACTCCACGTGTGCGAAATAAAAGGGTTAATCTTTGTTTAATTTGTTTTTAAAACGCCGCCTACATGTTTAGCTTCATTGAGCGTCGTTTCGGTGATATTTACCATTGAGCTCCAATCTGGTGACCCTACATGCTGTACCTCAAACAGTTTGGTCAACCAAACAGAAGTTGCTATATTTAGACCATGGGTTCCCTAACTGGGGTGCATGAACACCCAGGTGGTTCGTGAGTTCATCCCAGGGGGTTCGTGAGACGTTTCTAAAAGTCAAAACTAGAGTACTTGTTGTTGAGCTAACACCTGCATATAATTTAGTAATGTACAAAAGTCGTACCTATCGACAAAATCTTTTCGCGTTCCATACGCATATGTTGCTTAGGTAGTACTGTACCATGCATGTGATACTTGATCTTTTACGAAGCACTGTTATGCGTATTATAGTTTAATAATGACTCAGATCTTGTCTCGAAAAGTTGGGGAACGTGGACAACTCTGACATCCAGAGGGGCTTCGTGGGGGTGGGGGATAAAGTTAGGGAAACCCTGTCATAGACACTTGTTTTTATTTTTATTATAAGTATCCCACATTGCAGGTTACACCTTGGTTACCAAGCACTCTTTGTACAGGGCATGTGATCAATGCTGTTCCATTAACCTAAACGGACAGAAGGGAATTTAGACTTGATGAACTTCTTCGACACAACGCGACATCAAATTTGTCATGTAATGTCTGTGCATAACATATATATTTACAATTAATTCGTACAAAACATCCAATAGCATGAGGCAACGACATCGCAGCAGTTCTTGTGTACTACCTCCACAAACCAGTGCCTTTCATCAACAGTTAGATATAGGAAGGTATACACATGTAGACTGACAGAGTGCGTGGTCGAACCACGGTATAACACATCCATGATCGAAGAACTGTGGTAATTAGGAGAACAATTCTTTGTTGAGAGTTAATCGGTGACTAATTACACTAATGAACAATATATTGAACGATTCGTTTCCCTGCTCTTCCGTGTTGTTTCAGTTTGTTAGAAGAATAACGAATTGTGTGATAAGAATGCGGAGAGGGGGGATAGATAGTTATGCTATCGTTAGGCTAGAATAGGCCCAGTTAAGGAAGATGGTCCTATCCGTCTGGAAACCGGCGCGCCGTCAGTTGCGAGGCGTAAAATGTGCTACAGGTTTAAGGTGCCGAAAGCGCTAATATCCTCAAGTTGAGAAAGGCCGTAGTTTTGTCCGGTGGGCCAAAAGAGCCTCTTGTTTTAAGGCCCCAATGCCGACGATTGGATTACAGGTAGCAAGTCATGCCCAACCTCACCCTTATTAAGTGCCATACGCCGCAAACCACTGTATTTATATCTACGTTTACAGTGTGCATTTCGTTTTTATCGAGGTTGATATGAAGTGGGACCGAGTGGAGGTATAATGTAGAGATAATCTTTATATACGAGTTTATCTAAATGCAAACGCTTCTGCATGTGCTCTGGTTATGCACTCTTGTGCATCAACGTGGATGAAAAGAGTCATGCACAGTATGAGTTTGTAAATTAAAATAATGTTATATTCATTATAAATTAATTGATAGCCAATATAACAAGCAGATCATTATCCGCAATTATAATTCATTTTATTCTAACAGAAAATATCAATAAAAGTTCATATTGAGTATCGCAAACGACCCTCTACATCGAGAACCCTCTTTCATATTGAAAGGGGGGTAGCATTTTGTTAACCATCAGCTCCTTGAAGGACCAACACAGGAAACTTCAAACACAAAATGTCGATTATTTCTCAAACGCACTAATTCCTATTACCATGCATGCTGCATATTTATTTTTCATTTTCAACATCGTTTTCCTTTTGTTATGAATTCATATTTTTAATTGCATTGAAACGCATACATGTTTTTTTTTTGTCAGGTTTATAATTAAGCTTATCATAACTGTGGATTACATATGAACAAGTACATTTACAAATCATTTGTAAACTGACAAAGCACTAAATAAAAGTAGCAGCATCAACATTGATTTCTGTTTTATAAGTAAATGTTTTCCATCCGAATGATTTTGTATATTTATTATTTAAAGTATGAATTAAAGTATGAATTAAAGTATGAATAAACTGTTTTCCTTTTGAAAACAAAAATAAGATGATGTTTTTTTTTTTCACTTTAGAGGGAGATTATAACTTTTGGTGAAATTTGTTGATGTATTCACGGGCAAATAGAAGACAATTGAAAGGCATTTACAGTCAGAATGTGCTGCCATTAAAAGACTCCAAAATTTAATAAAAAATAGTTTTATTAAATGATACCCTCCCCCTCCCCCTCCCCTCAACCATGAGGTGATTTTTTTGACTTGCCCCTTGCAACGAAACCTAAAACATCTTAGTTGTAACAGTGTTGTTACAATGAAAGTGGTCGTACCACTTAGAATAACATAGAGCGCATATGTCAGTTACTCAAATGCAACACAAAATTCAATATTGGACAACAAACTTTTGATGGCCTCAAATAATATGTTGAATGCCAACCAAATGTGATCTATTGCTCCTAACAACTTTAAAGAACATGTTTTTGTTCAAGTTTTTGTAATTTATTAATAAAAACAGTAAATAAACTGTAACATAAAGGTCTGCACTGAGGAGCACGACGTCGCCATCACTATAACCTCAAAGGAGCGTTCCAGAGATATTAGCATACGTTAAAGGAGAATATCTCAAACTAGAAAAGCTGCAGAAACAATGCTTGTGCATTTTATCGTTCACTTTAATCCAAAAATACAAATTGTAGTAAGAACAATGAGATTAGGCGATAGTTGCTATGAGTTCAAACTTAAAGTAAACAAACTTAACATTTAATAATAATAAACACAATTTTAGAAAAGTTTCTTGACTTATTTAAACGGTTAAAATCTCGCTAATCATTAGCAGCTAAATGATTGTGTGTGCGTGAGTATAATGACGCATATAGAAACAATCAAATTATTACACAAGTTTTGAACACCACAAAAAAACACCCATAAATAATCGAAAGCTAGAAAAATAGCAATATCAACAAACAAAACCAAACACACCCATACACACACAAACACACGCAATACTCATGTGAATTTGTTGCATGCTCAGTGCCCATTAGTTAAGAAATGTGAAGCGATTTTGGTATTGAAATTGGATAAAATATTTTTCCATAGAGACTTGGGCTGTACTAGGCCCGTCTTAACACAATAGACACTCTGGATAGTTAGTTGCCCAAGGCCTAAGATTAATGAACCCCATGGATAGGTAATGGGTATCACAACTTACTGTTTTAACGTATACTATTGTTAGTATCGAAGGAATAAAGTGCAAAAAACACACTGCATGTTGTCAGTGAAAAAAAGATTCAACATGTATAGCAGACTTGTATCAGCGCTATTCTGCAAAATTCTGTCGGTTTGTTTTTAACGGTGGTTATTGTAAACTCGCATCACCTCAAAGTTATTTAATTTTGAGTTTATTACATAGCGAGCGGCCTGAGTAGGGGTTGTATAAGGAGCGGCACAGTACATGATCTTGTACATGGGTCCTACAATAATGCTGTTAAGAAGGGCGGGTTTGACTGAAGTTGCCTATTTTCTTAAGTCTTTGTAATAATCTGGTTTCACATAGTTTGAATAGTGTGGTAGGTCAACGAGGAACCGGTTGCCATGTATCCCGACATGCTTTGCGTCATGTTCATGCATCAAGACGAAGAGGCTGTTGACAGAGAAAATAAGAGAGCGCGTTATAAAATGGAAACTCTTTTTTAACAGAGAACGAGTTTCATGGGGAGTCTATTATTTTGGTGTTCCAGTACCTTACAAAGGGGCAATAATTTAGGCACACATGTACGCGTCTATTTACTCCCTCCCTTGTAAGGAGTGAGGAGGGGGTGAATGGTTAGGGAGAGACGGACGTCTATAGTACTCCCTCCCTTGAAGAGGAATGGTGGCGCGGGGGGTGGGGTGGATGAATAGGGAGAGACGGGCGTCTATACTACTCCCTCCCTTGAAGAAGAGTGGTGGCGCGGGGGGTGGATGGATAGGGAGAGACGGGCGTCTATAGTACTCCCTCCCTTGAAGAGGAGTGGTGGCGCGGGGGGTGGGGTGGATGGATAGGGAGAGACGGGCGTCTATACTACTCCTTCCCTTGAAGAGGAGTGGTGGCGCGGGGGGTTGGATGGATAGGGAGAGACGGGCGTCTTTCATACTCCTTCCCTTGAAGAGGAGTGGTGGCGGGGGGGGGGGGTGGATAGGGAGAGACGGGCGTCTATAGTACTCCCTCCCTTGAAGAGGAGTGGGGTCGGGATGGTGTAAGAATAGGTATACGGGGGAGAAAGAGATTCGAGATTTTCAGATTTTGAGGGTGTTTGTTTATGATTATTAAATTTAATTTATAATCAAGGTATTTTGTATTGTTCAATGACAATAAACAAGTTTCATGCACATACATTTTGCTTTCTAGTCCTTACCAATTTCTAGGTATGTCCAACTCTTTCACACCGAATTCAAACATTTTGTTACCGACAGCTAGGGTGTCCTTTGGATCAAGAAAGTTGTTGGTGCCATGCAATTCGAAGAACCCCCACGATTTGCTTGGATCTCCCGCCCGACACATCAACTTCCCACTTCTCATCTCCACGGTAACACTCTGAGGAGTAAACAAACAATATGCCATACAGATCAATATGTCACTGCAAATAGTTCAACTTTCGTCACGTTCATAATCAACTGTTAATTTGATTTGGTTTGATTCAAAAACTTGGTAAAACTGACGATAGTTGGAAAATTGGAGTGCGACAGTCGGAATTTCCGACTTTCGCACTCTGGTTTATCTAAGCCTATTCATTTATTCCTGTGCTTGTGCATGACCTAAAAATTGAAACATTTCGGTCAAAATTGGCCTTTAATCTGTCATATTTACCACGTTTTCCTTGCCACTTTGAGAAATTGTATCTCGCGATTCTTATTCTCCACCATACAAAACTTCGTATGATTTTGAATACTTAAAAAAAAAATGCCTAATAGAACTACCGTCATAGGCGTAAAAGCCCAATTTGATTTGGGTGGTTTGTAACGACTTGCCCGAAAAATATAACCAAAATTTTTCGCGCGCTACGCGCGCGTTCCACATGTCAATGTGCATATCATATAGACATGCATCGGTTTTTACATCG